>OX387261.1:1231902-1266902 GCA_947562095.1 Branchellion lobata
TCTTTTTCATTGTTGTAACGGGATCTGTTGAATCTAAGCCATCGAGAACTTATGTTTCTGGTAGGACCATCCAAGGTGGACAGCTCTGATACCCGGGGATGTTAAGACCATGACTCGGCTTAAGGAGCTCTGATGAAAATCTAAAAGGTTTTCCCATTAGCGTCAAAATTAAACGGTTTTTGATATCTTTTGCCACTGAGTTAATAGAAATTCTGCTGGAAGACATGAAAGTTCAAGAAAACCACTGCAAATGAAATGAGATCAATTTAACTTCGGCGCATGTAAGGCCGCTCTTCTTCTGGGTGTGTTACGACAGCTGGACCTGTGTTGGGACATTTTTAAGACATCTAGCAAGATGTTTTTTTGTAATACATATGGACCCAACCAACCCATCTGAGTTGCACTGTGAAATGTCGAAAGATCACAATTGACGCTGTCCATTTTAATTTTTATTTTTGGTCATGGGAAAGTTAATTTTGGGCTTACAACTGAAGTCTCTTTTTGAAACAATCAACCTCAAATCAAATCTCCCCATCATCTGTTTTCCCTGTAGCCAGTCTTCCCTCAAGGAGTAAGTAGGCTTAAATCAAACAAGAAGAAAACGCATCGGTTTGTCTGCAAAGCATACAATACTTGGTGCTCCAATTCTTTGAAGTATGTCTCTCAAAAAAATAGTGCATGCCTCTTAGTTCGAGTAGGCGTTCCTTTTCCATCACTGACGTCTACCTTCTACCGGAAAGATCAACTCACATAAAGGATCTTTCAACACTGGTATCCCGTTTACTTCAGCTTGTGTTTGTATTGTAGTTACTTTCATGAACATCACTATTTTGGAATAACGTTGCACGTTCCAATGAACGTGGACAGCAATAAACCAATGAGAAGTAGTCACTCCAAAATTTCCTCAACGATGGCACACCCACTTGTGCCTTTTGCAACAAGCAAGATACAGGTTTTTTTCCTCCAGACATGTCTTTTTCATATTCCGATGGTATGAATAAATTTCATTGTGTTCCATGAGTTAAATGGGCACAAAAAAGGGTCGTAGTCACATGAGCGAAGACAATGCAATCCGAACCCTTGTATGCGTTGTGAATTATATAAACAGGGAAGGCGATGTGATAGTCAAACTAATTAAAAAATCGTTCTTAGATCACCCTGTTGCATTTTAACTTTTTTTTTCAATTTTATCGACATTCGTTCACAAGGTTTTTTTGTTTCTTACAAGAAAAAAATCCACGACAACAACAACAACAAAAAGATTCACGACACAACAACAACAACAAAAGCATTAGCAACAACAACAACAACAAATTTTTTCACATTTCCACTGACCTCATTACATCTTTTACCCTTTAATTTCTTGTAATTTTTCCTCTTCTTCCCCCCTTAGCCACCATTCCTCCTTCTATCTCCACTCACCCGGAAAACATCACTCCCCCCTTGACAAATACCACACCATCTCTCCCCCCTTGACAACCACCACACCAACTCCTCCTCTCCTAACAAACACCACACCACCTTCTCACCCCTTAACAACTATCACACCCTTTTTCTTCCTCTCTAACAACCAACCGATTCTTACTTTTTTCCAGCCATTCTTCCACTCATCCCATTCCTTTTACGCCACCATTTTTCAAAACCCCATCATCTCTCCTGAGCCATCACACTACACCCCTCAAAAGACGTTACACCCACTTTTTTTCCCACCCACTCCTCCAATAACCAACCTTTCCAAACTTTTCTCCCCCGCCACCACATGTCTCTCCCAACCTTTATTTCCACTATTCTTCATCAGAACATCCTCCCCAAATCAATCTACCCACTCTTCCCACTACCCCTCTCCCACCACTCTTTACCCCTCTCTCCCCCCCCATTTTCAAAACGCCACTCAATCCACCAACTCACACTCCACCCCCTTTCACTCCACCACCATTCTTCAGACTACCAACCCATACCCACCCTCATTCACACCAGTAACACACACCCCACCCTCCTTCACAACACCAACCCATGCCCCACCACTCTTCACACCATCAACCCTCACCCCACCACTCTTCACACCACCAACACCCATCCCACCACTTTTCACACACTCAACCTACACCCACCACGCACACGAAAGCATGCAAAAACTGTTTGAATGGTCGAAAGAAGAGAATATTGATTTGGCCTATAGCTGGCGGAAGTGTTGTAGACACGTGACTTGCTTGGGGAAGAAATAGGAAGCGCTAGAAGAACTGCTGAGAGTGCAACAAAATAACTTTAAAAAGTCTGAGAAGTTTTATGGGAAAAAGACGATGAAGATGAAGGAGGAAGTGGAGAATTGAAGTGGGTGGATGAGGGTGGTGATGGTGGAGGGGGAGATGTGTGGATGAGGGTGGGGATGGTAGAAGGGGAGGTGGGCAAATGAGGGTGGTGATGATTGAGGGGGAGATGGGTAAATGAGGGTGGTGATGGTGGAGTTGGAAAGGGAAGATCTTTGATGGAGGGTGGTAGTGGTGGTGATGCAGTGTTAGTGGTGGTGACGTGGTGGTGGTGACGTGGGGTTAGTGATGATGACGTGGGGTTAGTGATGTTGACGTGGGGTTACTGATGGTGACTTGGGGGTAGTGGGGGGTCTTGGATATCAAAGATCTGAGCTGAATTGCGGTGATAATGAGTTGATGGTGGTGTGGAATGATGATAATAGTGGTCATAAAAAAAATATAAGAATGATTATATTAATCACTATTATCCTATCATCATCATCCCCATTATCATCAACATCATAATCATCATCATCATCATCATCATCATCACCACCACCATCATCACCATCATCATCATCATCATCTTCATCATCATCATCATCATCATCACCATCATCATCACCATCATCATCACCACCACCTCAACCAACACCACCACCAGTACCATCTTCACCACCATCATCCATTCCACCACCACCACAACCACCACCACCCCACAACACCAGGCAAGAAAGAGACATGTTGATTCAACGCTTGAACTTGCCTAACCACTATCTTTATCAAGCCTTGCAGAAGGAAGCGAAAATGGTCAGGGTGAGGAGGAGGAGTCATGAGAAGTGAGAAAGATTCAGGAGGTGCTGGAAAGAGTTAAGTGGAGTCAGAAGAAATCAATAAAAGTTAAGAAAAGTTAGGAGAAGTAAAGAGGAATCAGAAAAGAATAAGAAAGACAAAGAAGGTGTTAGGAAGAGTAAGGAAGAGTAAGGAAGAGTTAGGAAGAGTCAGGAGGAGTAAGGAGGAGTTAGGAAGAGTTAGATGTTAAGAAGAGTTAGATGTTAAGAAGAGTTAGAAAGAGTCAGGAGAAGTAAGGAATAGTAAAGAGAAATTAAAAGGAGTTAAGAGAAGTTAGAAGAAGTTAGAGAAAGTTAGTGAAAGTTATGAAAAGTCAGGAGAAGTAAAGAGGAATGAGGAGAGGTCAAGCAAAGTTAAAAAAAGTGAGGAGGGATAAAAAGGCGTTAGGGAAAAGGAAGAAGGATGAAGAGTAAAGAAGAAAAGTAAAAAACTAGGAGAAATAAGAAAACTCAAAAAATAAAAAAGAAGGAAGAGAAGGAGGAGTTAGAATTAGTTAGAAAATAAGAAGAGGAAGAGATAAGACAAGAAGGGGAGTTGGGAGGAGAAATGAGAAAAAGTGAAGAAAAGTTATGAAAAGAATTTAAAAAAGGAATGAGAAGAAAGAGAGGGAAAGGTAAGAAAAAGAAATAAATAGAAGAGCATCATCTTCATGTCATTCCTCACATCATCATCATTTTCATCTCTTTCCTCAAATTATCATCATCTTCATCTTCTTCCTCACCTCATCATTATCTTAATCTTTTTCTTCACCTTATCATCATCTTCAGCTTTTTCCTCACATCTTCACTCATCTTCACCCTCCCTCACACCATCTTCATCTACATTTTCCCCTCACATCATCATCATCTTCATCTTCATCTTCATCCTCCTCCATCTTCATCATCATCATCCTTTTCAACTTTTTCAATTTTTTTTCAACTTACATCTACTTTTTCTTTTCTTCATTTTTTCAGCATCATCGTCGTAGTTGTTGTTGTCTTACCCTTCTCATCCCTTACCACAACCCTCATTCACTCACCCATCTTCAATAACCACCACTCACCACTAGCCACCCTCACTCTCCCACCACTTTCACCCACCTCTTATCTCCCTCACCACCTACCACCCACCATCCTCACTACAATACAAAACAAACACGAATATTATTAAAGTGGCATTAACCCCGTAGAGTTTCGAGGCCACTCAAAACGTCTCATTATCAAAAGTATTGTGCAAAAGAAAGATAAGGTTTGAAGGAGTGAATAAAAGAAACAAAAAATAAATAATTTCAAAAAAAGATCAGATTTACTATTATAATGGAGAGAATGCTTTATTGAATAGGTAAATCTTCAATGATCGACAAATTGATTTTGTCGGAATATTTTTCAGATTCCGACGAGAAGAGGACCAAATCACTTCAGTCTTCTCACTGTTGAGCCTGAAAAAATTGGCTCCCATCCAATATGCGATTTCATCTACACACTCAGACACTATCATCTGCAATTCTTCTGTGCCTTATTCATTGCAGTGGCCATATATTTGATTGTCATCAGAATCTTGATGAAATCCCATCTTGTCTTTCAAAACTATTCCTTCAAGTTCTCCGTGTATAGAACAAACGAAAATGGTGCAGGAACAGATCCTTGTAGAACACCTACTAAAAAGTCAAAAAAATATGATTTTTCTCACTGCAGCGTACATTGAAGGATCTGTCACTCAAGTAGTTCTTGAATCATTCCAGTGTGAGACCATTAAAACCATATGTGTTTTTTACCCGTTTTAACAAAATAATTTGATCAACTATGTTAAAAGCAGCCGAAAGCTCTAACTGTATGAAGAGGGAGAGCTTACCATCATTGGCCGGACTAAAAATCTCTGAATACACTTTTGTGACAGCTGTTTCAGTGGAATGTTGGCGACAAAAAGCAGATTGGTGGGTGGGGAAAAAGTTATAATTATTTAAATAGCTCATTACTCTGTTGAGAAAAACCTTTCTGAGAGTTTGAACAAAACAGGCAGATCAGAGAAGGGTCTGTAAGATGAAGCAACGTTGTGATCAAAGCTAGGTTTCTTCAACAGTGGTGTGATCTGAGCCGATTCCCAAAACTTCGAGACAATTTCCTCAAAGTAATCTGGTTGACTATTTTTATTACAAAAAAAAAATCATTCCTGAATTATTTTTCAAAAATTGAGTGGGCATTGGATCAGACGCACACTGTTTTTTGGAGAGCCTTTAAAGAGCCCTAAGTAGTTCATTTTCATCCACCTCCTGAAGCCTACCAAGACCACCTTCTTGTGCATGAGTAAATGGGTTTTCTCTGGTTCGAATTGAGTTTCTTGCTGACTCAACTTTCTTCAACAGAAATGATTGGAAGTCAACAGGCCGAACTCCTTTAAAAGAAGATCTTTTTCCCCGACCAGAAACACTATTTTGTAGCTCTAAGTGTTAGCCGTTTTGTATTTTGGATCACTGGGTTTATTATTTCAGTGATCGCTACGTTTATATCTACACAGTCTTTTGTAGAGTTTTTTCTGACCTAGCCATGCAGCGAAATCATTTTCAATTTTGGTCCTCTAGTAGATCCTTTCTAGACTCCTTTTTAGACATTTTGAAGTACGACACTCTCGATCAAACCATGGATCAGAAGGTCTTTCATGTATTCTAGTTGTCTTATAAGGAATCATCCTGTCAAGGATCCTTGACAGAGTGGAATAATGAATGTCAGAAGCTGAGTCCACATCAAGACTTATGGCAGCTGAAAGCGGAGACAGCTTTTGTTCTGAAATAAACTTTTCAGTGTCCAAATAATTCCAACGTCTAATTTGGAGCTGTCGATAGATGCGGGGTGGTTTGAGCATATCACAACTGCACAAAAGCAGCTTGTGATCAGAAATGCCACTATCAATATAGTTGATGTTGACACTCTTTCTGGATGCTATCATATCAAGCCATCCTCCTTTCTCATGGGTGAGTCGGTTTGTGGACGAAGCAAAACCATTGGACCTCAAAATGTTGAGAAATGTTTGTGCATCTGTGTTGTCGGACTGCTCCAAGTGAAAATTGAAATCACCCAGAATCCAAACCTCTTTAATTTAATTGGCCAGAATACTCAAGGTGTTCTCAAAGTTTTTGTAAAACAATGAAAAAGCAGCACCTGTGCGATAAACAACCAATCCGATGACTGACTTGGAGCTTGAGCTCATTCTCACACACAATTGTTCGAAGCTGGCAGTTGAAAATAACTTCAACAGCACTTCTCGAAACATGGAGTTGAAAGCCACTGCCACTCTTCCATGTTTGGTTTGCAGGCGCTGACTAGTAAAGTCTTGATTTGCTTTTTCGAAGACCACAAGACCCCGGCTCCGCAGCTTACTTGTGCTGATTGACTCTGGGTCATGTAATATTTCTGCCATAAGCATCACATCCATTTTATAATTTTGACTTAATTCTACCACATTTTTCATTTTATTCTTCAGTGATCTCACATTTTGAAACTCAATTAGAACTGGAGATCCAATCTTCTGAGCCTAATGGCGTCTTAAGACAAGTGGAATCAGTTCATGTCGGTTTTTATTGTGTCTGGCGCACCTTTGCTTAACCTTCCTACCTGCTTTTTTTTCTTTAGTAGTGCCACTTCTTTCGATTTCTGGCAATTCCAAGACAATATTATGCTAATCGGGTTTCCAGAGGCAAGAGCACATTGGGATTATTGTAAAAAAATAACTCTACCATTCAAATAATTAAAAACCAGTGAATAAAACAATGCCACTAACCTTGGTGTAGCAAAAAAATTATCCGATAAACAACTTTCTTAAAATAAATTTACGCTTACATAGTCTCGAATAAAGACGATCTGAAGCAACCATTTTTAAAGTAAAATAAATGGGAAAAAACTTTTAAATAGTCTTTAGTAGCTCATGTTCACCCACATCCTGGAGCCTACTAAAACCACCTTATGTGCATGAGCTAGATAAATGGGTTTTACTCTGGTTCGGATTGAGTTCTTTGCTGACTCAACTTTTTTCAACAGAAAAGATTAGAAATCCACACGCTAAATTCCGTCAAAAAAAGATCTCTTTCTTCTACTATTAATTTGGCTCCAAATGATAGCCGTTTTGTTTTTTTGGATCATATACACAAGACCTTCATTGGACAAACACTTTTACTTCTGCAAAGTAATTTCAGAATTAATTTTTCCATCAATGTTTTGCCAGTGAAGTTTTTTGAGTACAGGTATAATGCGATCATAATTTCTTACTCCTGTAATGAGCCTTCTGGCTGTTGTATTGATTATGGATTGAAAAATCTGTATTGCTACTCTAGGTAAGCTTACTAAAACCAGGTTGCCATAGTCAATATGAATCAACACTAATGTTGATGCAAGTATTTCCAAAAAAAGCTATTGTTAAACATCACGTGATGGATTTCATTGGATGCAAAAGGGTGAAACACATCTGTATGGTTTTTGATATCTGCGTTGAAAGCGTGAAGTCTCTATCCATATAGATACTAAAATTTCTCACAACTTTTGATGAATGGATGTTGCTTCCTATTACACAGACGGATTAGCTTTATAAATTTTTACCTTTCTACGAGAAAAAAAACAGATCATCCCATTTTTTCCATTGTCGAGTTTGAAGCAGTTGGTTTCGATCCAGCTTCACTTTCAGCTACACACTCTAAACTAATTTTTTGTGTTACCATTATTGCAAAAGCCATTAGAGTGTCATCAGCATATTGATAAAATCTTAGTTCGTGTTTCACGGATATTCTTTCAAGTCTCCAGTGTATGAATGATATAAACAATGGTCCAAGAACAGATCCTTCTCGGACACCCACTGAAAAGTCAACAAAATCCGATTTCTCCCCACTGCAGCGTACATTAAAGAATCTGTCAATAAGTTATTTTCAAAACTATTTAAGTTCAAAACCAACAAACCCATACGTGCTTACCAGACGTTTCGAAAAATGATTGTAGTCAACCAAATCAAAAACAGCTAAAAATTCTGGAAGGAAGGAAAGCTTACTATCATCGGCTGTACCAAGGATGTTTGAATAAACTCATTTGACAGCTGTTTCAATGAAATAATAACGACGGTAAGCTGGTTGAAATGTTCAAAAAGCTCATGAATCTTTTAAAAAAGTCTACCAGAGAGCTTGGACAAAAAGGTAGATTAGAAATGGGTCTGTAGGATGAAGCAACGATGTGATCAAGACAAAGTTTTTTCAATAGTGGTTTAATTTGAGCATATTCCCAAGACTTTGAAACAATTTTCTCAAAAAAAGATTGATTGACCAAATTTTTTCACAAAAGGTGAAATCATTCTTCGGGTCCTATTCTAAAGGGTATTGGATCAGACTCACACTGTTTGTTAGAACGATGCTGAAAAGCTTTGAGTAGTTCATCTTTAACATTTTAGAACTATATTTTTACTATTGAAACTACCTCTTTGTGCGTAGGCTTTATAAATTGGTTCTTTTTTGGTTTGAATTAATTTTTTCTGTTAATTCAATTTTCCATTAAAAAAAAGATTGCTTTTCAAATGGCTGATTTGTTTTGAAAAAGTTTTCTTCCCACAACCTTACATTATTGATGTGATTCCATATATTAACCGTTTTGCTTTTTGGATCTCTAATTTCAATTTTCTATTAATCTTCATTCTTGTGTGCAGCTTTTTGTAGAGGTTCGTCTGATTTAGCCATGCAGCAAGTTTATTATCATTTTTGGTCTTCATGTAGATCTTTTCTAGACTCCCTTGCAGAAATTTTGAAGTACAACTTAACCAAACAAACTATAAATTAGAAGATTTTTTTTTTAAAAGAGCTTTGCTTTTTTTTTATTGTTTTATACGAAGATAAAAAGAAAGATGAGGTTTCTTCCTCATAATAGAGATATGACAACAACACAATCTAAAACTGAAAAAAAATTAACGGTTTCTTGCATCCAAACAAGTTTCAGTCTAAAAGACCGCCCTTAGCACTTTACTCTTATTTTTATCAAGCATTCAACTATTATTTTATAAAGAATTTCCGAGTGATCGTCATATCCATTTACTGAAAACACGTTGAATATCATTTATTGAGACTACCCGAAATTGTTTAGTTCTCTTAGCAGTGCAACTCCAGCAATATCAGTAGTGCACAGCTGTACTGTCTTCTAGTATTTATCAACTCTGCTAGCCTTTTTGCGATAAATAAATTGATGCGATAAACAAAACTGTCCAGGTTATGTGAGTAGACCGTAAATAAAGTCTATCGAACAAACTATCGTTCGTCGTGGATGAAATAATTCAATGATTGAGTAGCTAGATTTTTGTGATATTCTACTAATTGAAAAAATTAACAGTATGAAATTATAAATAAAACACTTGAAAAAATTTAGAAATTTATTTTAAAAATTCATTTACTCGATCTGAAAAATTTGAACCATATAAATTCAAAAGTTGGACCATGGTCTTTGCTAGAATGAAAAAAAGTGTGATGGCTGAAAAATGATAATTGATAAAAGCAGATAACAGATCAGGGTGAGTCACAATTGAATATGAAATTTTCAAATACTCTCACTAAAACAAAAAAATTCAAAATGATTTTAAGATTTTTTCAGAATTTCTTGGTTATTTGAAAGTTTTGTTTACTTTTTTTTCATTTTTAATTGATAAATTAACTAAATTCTCATCTAAAAAATTAATTTTTATATTAAATTCAATTTTTTCCATGTTTATTTTAACTTGATTGAATTCAATTTTTTTTTCATCGAATGAATTATTTATTCAATAAATTAAACATTTTCTTTAATTATTTGCTTTTTTCAAGGGTCTAGTTTCTCAAAGTATATTGAAATCATGGAGGTTGACAAGGTTTGTTATATTTCAAATTTAGTTTTTTTTCAATATGTTCTGAAGTTCTTTTAAACTTTTTTTGTTTTTCTAGTGTTTTTTCATGAATAAAAGTTGAATAAGCTTTTAATCTTTCGTAAATTGTTTTTTTATTTTGAGTTATATTTCATACAATTTTTCATGGTAGAGTGTTTTTTTTGTTCATGAATATTTTATACATTATAGAATTATTTGTCTTTTTTCAAGTTTAATTTTGAATGTTTTTTTTGTTTTACCTTGCATTCTTTTCCTATCTTTTTTTTTCTTTTGTTTTGTCTTGCTTTTTTTCCTCTTTTTCCTGTTTTTTTGGTTTCATATGCTTGATTCTTTGAAGAAAAAAAGTTTGTTCTTTTATTATTTTTTTATTTGAGTTTTTCAGCTCTGGTATTGTTTTTTTTTTTTCATCAAAAACTGTCTTTTTTCTCTCATGGTTTTCCTCTGATCATTCCACTCTCAAAATTTTGCACGTTTGTTTCGTCTCATTTTTATTTTTTTTGGTACCATGTGCTCGATTTCTTGAACAAACCTTTTGTTTTTTTTCTTTTTCAATGTGATTTTTTAAACTTTTGGCATTCATATATTTTTTTGTTTTTTCAAGTTTTATTTTCAATGTTATTGTCAAGATCAAGCTCCCGTGAACTGCGAGACTTTTGAGAAGTGGAAACCTGCGAAACATCTTTTTGTTTCTTTTTTGTTCTTTTTTCTGCTTCAGTTAGCACTTTTTTCGTTTTGTTTAAAATTTTGTTTCTGAGGAATGATTGTGACATTTTATTCGTTATTTTATTCCAATTTTCACAAATCTTTTTTTTAGTTTTCTTTTAATGCTTTTTATCAAGTACTTTATAGATTTCAGAACTCACATGATTTGGGTAGAACTAATGGAAACTAACGCAAAACCAAACATAACAATCCATTTCAAATAAAAAGGTAACAATTCTGAAAATTAAGTTTTCCGTGAATAAACTGAAAAAATTCTGGAGAAAATTTGTTTTAACTTCAAAAATTTCAATTACATAAAAAAATCAATTCGAAGTATCTAACAAACAAAAAAGTGATTCAAAAAAGTTATACTACAGAACTAAGCGTAAACCCTTTAAAAGAAAATACAAAAATTCATTTCAACAATCATAACATAGATGTCTATGAGTTTCGCACTGTTCAAAACTAACATGCTGTTTTGCGCAAAATTATATATATAAAAAGATTTTTACGTCAAGCCATACTTCCATGGTTGAGCTCTTCAGGTATAATTTTCTCTGTTGATCCCAGAGGTGATTCAGTTTGTTTCCAATTAAGAGTGGTTGTAGTGATCGCTGTCGTAATTGTTATATGAATGAAAACAAAAACTGTTACATTTTTTCAATTTGATTACGACTATCTGTACTCAGATGACAAAAAAATTTAAATAGCTCTCATATTCATGCTGTGATTAGACTCAATTTCGGAGTTTCATATTTTAACTTTAGTCTGAACTTCAGTTTTACATATAACTAAAAAATGATTCTTTTCAATTTTCTGTTACCAGCTTTTTCAAAAATCTCACGATTTTTCTTTTTCAAAACCAATTATTTTTCACATTTTTTAAAACAAAGTTATATTTCCTGGAAAACGAAAGAAATAGTCACAGAACTCTTCAGATTTGCATCAAATCCGCAACGCTTTAACAATTAAAATTGGTCAGAAACAAAATTTCCAAACACACAATATGGAGATCTAGATCCAACAAAGTCCTGTTCAACTCATCACCAATTTGCAAATGATTCTCAATATATTTACTTACTGACTGCATAAAGAGTCGTGAGAAAGTTTACTACAAAACAAACTACAACTAAACACTTCAAAAAATGAAATGATCAAACTGGGTACCTCACAGCAATTTGAAAAATTGTCTAGTACTTTGAATATTGACATTTGCTTTCTTCCATTAATATCAATAAAACGCTCAAGGTGCTAGACATCACCATTGACGATAAACTATCATTTAATCAGCACAATATCAGTCATTCACTTAGTTTATTATCATTTTCGTGCCATCTCTCACTTTTGTTCATTTATCACAAATGACATAGAATTAACGTTGAATTGCTATTTAGACATTAGTAGGTCGGACTACTGGAAGTGTACGTTTCACAACATAACACAGCAACAAACGCGACTATAACAAGTGATGAACAAAGCAGCTATGCTTGAGCTAAACAATAACTTACTCATCCATTATCTCTATCATATTTTGAGCCTACTTTTCAGTTCATAGTCGTTATGGAAAGCAGCATATTCCCATCAAAATATTAATAAGACTAAAAAATCAAACAATAGAAACCGCAACAAAAATTATTTTTTCATTCATAATCTTCTCCATCATCATTGTTTTTACTATTCTTTTTCAAGTACCCTTGTCTTTTTCTAAAATTACAATGTTTTCCTAATAAGGCGAATAATTATTGTGTGGTTATATCAACAAGCAAACTAAAGAACAAAGAGTACGTTTTTTTGGACGCTGTTGTTCTCCATCTCTGTTCTGTTTTTGTTTATAGTTGCTTGAAAATTTCATGGACATAGTTATTTTTTGAATGACATATATTTCCATGTTTTCATAAAGAGTTTTGTGAATATAAAATTGATTAAAACTTCTAGCAATAAATTGATGAAAATTAAAATCTTTTGATGGAAGTAAGCACTCACCTCCATAAATGCTAACTTCCTTAATCATGATCAAGCTATTATGTTTAAACACTTCCACAAAAAAGTAAGCATTCGTTGAAGAATATTTATAAGTTTCATATACTCTTGTGAAGAATATGAATGTACTGCGGAGACAGGTAGCCGTTTTAAAATCAGATTCAGCACTTTTTAAAATGACATTATATGATCTGAAAAAGGAATAGTTAAAATATCAGTAATTTTTATTGCCAAACTATTAAGTTCAAATAAAGCTGAAAGTATATATATAAACCAAAAATCGAAAAAATAATAAGTTTTTCATTCAAAGATTTAATCTGGGAGTGAACTGAAACACTAAAAACTAACTTATTTTCAGTGTTTAATATCACGGTGGAAACAATGTAAGCTGTCCCGAGATTTATACGCCACCAAGCTCTTGCTTCTTTACGTTTTTTTTGCCATCGTTGACTCATTTTTTTCAATCGCCATTTTTGGTCCATAGTCCTTATAAGTTGAAGACTGTTAAACTTCTTTTCCTTTTGTTGAGATTCTCCGAGAAGTTTGACCTGAAATAAAACAATAGAAAACTTAAAACTATGGAAAAAAAACCAAAAAAAAGTAGGGTAACTAATGGAAAAAATGTCTTTTGCCATTTGATGAAAAATAAAACATCTAATAAGCAGTTAAAACTATGGTTAAAATCAGATAAAATGAAACTAAAATCAAAATGATTTGAATGCTAAAGACATACACTCAAATACTGTAGAAAAAAATGTCTTTGAATTCAAATCTAATAAAAAAAATTGTCAAGCAGAAATCACAAATAAAAAGTAAGAAAAATGGTGGTTAATAATTTTGAACTATATCTAATCTAAGTTACTCAAATTTTATTTATAGCGCTTAGTAAACACTGTTCTAGAGCGCGAAAAATTATTTTCACAAAAACTTGTAGTCTCTTTTTAACTATGCTAACTTCTCAAATGGAGACATCCTTTTTTTGAACAATTTACCCGATTTTGTTGTTTTTTCACATTTTTGAACTTTTCAAATTATGAATTTAATTTTTATCTATCTGATATCTCAATTTCAAACAGCAACATAAGGCTTTTTAATGAAAGTTGTATTGAATTTCTCCCAAGTGTTTGTGTTTTTATAGTCACACAAGTCTATAAACGTAAATGAAGAGGTTATCACAAATGTAAAAATTTTTCAGCTTAGTTTGTTTTTCTTAAAAAATATTCCAAATTAGCTTTCTTAATTATTAATTTGTATATATAAATATATATAGATATATATATAGATATATATATATATATATATCGTCTTCACATATATATGTATATTGTCTTTTGAAAGACAAAAAAAACTTGCTCTTGTTTTTGTATTAACCAAATAAATGACTTAATCATGCATTCTCCAAATGTTACAGTAGTGTTGAGATTCTGATGGTCTAACGCTACTCAAATAAAAATTTGTGTTTTTTATTGCAATAGAGATTATTTATACCTTTTTGTTGCTTGGCTTGGAAATGTTTCACATATTTTTGTTTCCCATTTTTGTGATATTCCAACTAATTATCATTCAGCATTCTTCCAATTCTGATATAAAAAAACAAGTAGAAATATGTATTCATGAATGTTTGGTGAATTTATGAATACGTTTTGTTTTTTTTGAAACTACATCACTTCTATTGATCGAAACATATTATTGTCATCACAGAACTTCATGCTAGCACCTATTGGAAGAGAAGACCACTTTTTTAGTGATGAGTCATAGATAATAGGATAACACATAAACAAAAGTTATTATTTTTTCTATAGTAAACTTTAGTTAACTTACCCAGTCTACAACCTGTCAAAGCATATTACATAAATCCACACAAAACTAGACGTTAAAATCACTTTTTATCTGACCAAACCAAAAAAATTAGAAAAAAAGTTCAAAAAAATTGTAGAGAATTTAATATAAAAAAAAATCTCATACTCATTCCACTAGAAACCCATAATACTCCGAACAGACCAAAGGCTACACCAGCTCCTCAACATCACATAATATAATTACTTACAATATAATCCACACTACCAAACTATGGTACACTAAACCAAACTGAAACAAACTTTAACAAACCACTTATCCCCCATCAAACTAAAACAAACTACAATGAAATGACAAATATCACACTAGTATTGAACAAGAACCGTTATAACAAACTACACCAGACCGAACGACGCATTCTATCATGAAGAAACACACCAAATATCAAATTTTCACTTTCCAAGATACAACACCACACCACACTGCACCAATAAAAATTTTTATACAAAATTCTACACTAAAATTTAGTTGAATAAATTGTATTAGCCTGAATATTTTTGAAAACAAACTTTTCTCTTCCTATTTAATTAATAGTTTCAAATTCATTCAAGTTATTTTCTAATTATTTTTTTGAAAAATAGTTATTTTAAACCGTCCTTTTTTTGAGACGGTGTAAGTTAATTTTTTTTTAAATTTTTTAGAAAATTTTTATTTGCTTTACCAAGGTTAGTAATATTTATTTAAGAGTTTTATTCATTTGAATGTTTGTTCGTTTTTTTAACAAAAATCCCAATGTGATCTTGCTTCTGAAAACCTGATTAGTCTTGGAATCGGCAGAAATTGAAAAAAGTGGTACTACCGATAAAAAAAGCAGGTAGGAAGGTCAAGGAAAGGTGCGCCAAACAATTGAAGACCGCCATGAATTTATTCCACTTGTCTCAAAAAGCCATCAGGTTCAAAATAGTGGGTCTCCAGTTTTAATTGTGTTTTTGAATGTATTATCACTAAACAATGAGGTAAAAAATGTGTTAAAATTTATTCAGAACTATAAAATGGATGTGATCTTCATGGCAGGAACATGTCATGACTCGGAGTCAATCAGTAAAAGTAAGCTGCAAAGTCAGGGTCTCGTGGTCTTCAAAAAATCAAGGCCAAGACTTCCCAAGTCATTGAACACCCTACTCACCAACCATAGAAGAGTGGCAATGGTTTTCAATTCCACGCTTTAGTGAATGCTGTCAAAGTCAGATTCAACTGGCAGATTCAAATATCTGTGTGTGTGAATATGCTCAAACTTCAACTCAGTCACCGGACTGGTTGTTTAACGCACAGGTAGAACCTCTTCATTTTTTTATAATATGTTTGAAAACACCTGGGCATTTCAGCCACATACAATGAAGTTATGATTTATGGTGATTTAAATTTCATTCAAAGCATCCTGACAACACAAACGCACAGACATTTTTTAACATTTTGAACTTCAATGGTTTTAATTCTTTCCCAAACCAACCCACCCATATCCAAAGAGAAGGGTTCGATGTAAGAGCATCCGCAAAAAATGTTTATTTTTATATATTTAAAACGGCATTTCTGATCACAAAATGTTTCTTTGAAGTTGTGAAGTGTTTAAGCCACCTCCCTTCTACCAACAGCTCCAAATTAAACATTGGAATTTTTAACACTGAAAAATTCATTTTAGAATTGAAGCTGCTTCCGATTTCAGTTAGCACAAGTCTTGATGAAAACTCAGCTTCTCTTCTTCATAATTTTTTTCTGTCTGGGATCCTTAAAAAACTATTTTCATAAAGAACTTTAGAGTACATGAGAAGCCATTTGAACCATGGTTTGATCAAGAGTGTCGTACTTCAAAATTTTTAAAAAAGAGTCTAGAAAGGATCTACAAAAGTGAAAATGATTTTGCTGCATGGCTTTGCCAAAAAAACTTTTTGAATGCTTGTGTAGACACAGGCGTGAAGATTACTGAAACTGAGCACGGAACGGTTGAAAGTTGGAGCCACATTAATTATTTTTCTGGTCAAAAGAGAGATCTTCTGTTGACGTAATTTAGCTTGTTGAATTCAAACTTATTTTTAAAGTGAAGTTGAGTTAGCAAGTAGCTCACTCTGAGCAAATGAAAACCCTTTCATTCACAAAAAAGTAGTTCCAGTAGGCTCCAAGATGTGGATGAGAATGAGCTATTCAAGGCTATCCAAAAGTTTCCAAAACAAACAGTGTGTGACTGATCCAACTTCCACTTGACTTTTCAAAAATATTTGAAAATAAATTCACTTTTTGTAGAAAATGGGGTCATTCAGTCTTTTCTCAGAAAAAAGTCTCAAAGTCTTTTAATGCGGCTTTAATTGAAACATTGTTGAAGAACATAAAGTTGAAGAACATAAACATTGTCTTGGTCATAAAGTTTTTTCACCCTACAGACCCATCTCTTATCAGCCTGCTTTGTCTAAGCTCTCAGAGAGGCTAGTTTACAAGAGTCATCAACTATCTAAATAATCCAAACATCTTTCTTACCAATTAGCTTTCTATCGTCATCATTCCACTGAGTTTTTGGTTAGCAGCGTAAACACGCCTATTTTTGCTACGGACTGTTTATAAATTTGCAATTTAGACGAAAACTGTATATTAGATTTCCTATGTCCTTCATTATTTTTGGATTACTCCTCTGAAATAAAATTTTTACATCAAAGTTTTCAATGAACTATTTTTAAAATTTCTTTTGGAATTTTCCTTCTGTTCTTTTCTACCTACCCCGCTCTGTTAGACGTAGAACTTTTTCTCTAAACTTAATAAAATTTGGAAGTAAGTTCAGGTTTTTCCTAAAATACTAATTCTCACAAAAAATCTAAAAATAAATTAACAGAACAGCTTCTTTACCCGACTCTTTCTTTTTCTATTAATGAACAAAACCTTCTTTCATTAACTTTCAAGTCACTAAATAAAAAATCATTACATAAGTTTTTATCTTTTGATCTTTTCCTTTTCTAAACTTTTTTCTGGTTTAACTGGAACGTGACGTGAAAATGCTACTTTATCCTCTAATTCATGCTTTTCTTTCTTCTTACTCTTTTGTTGAATTGGCCAGGTCTCCTACAAAACTATTTTCCTTTTTTCACTCCTCTTCTGGTGGCATTTTTGTTTGATAAATTTCTGCTTCTAACACCCACTTTCATTCCTAATTTACACTCAAATGTCTATTTCCATCATTTAAATCTGTTTCTGATTTCACTAATTTATCTGCCTCTTACTTTTCTTTGAGTAGTTTTTAGTTTTAACTGAGATGTTTTATATGCATTTTTCCCTTTAATTTTTTTTTAGAAATTTCAATCTTCTTCATATAAACAAATTGAATCCTTATTTTTCAAAACAAAATAATGTTTTTGATTTTATTAGTTTTATACAACATGTTAATTCACCCACAAATTGCTGTAAACACTCTTAACTTTAAACTCTTTTTCTTTCACTAAACCTTCCATCTCTGTTGAATCTGCTACATTTTCTAAACATTTTTTATTAATTTTCCATTTACTATCCAATCTTTCCCAATCTCCCACTTTAAGGTTAATAAAAGGCCTTGTTCAAAATTTAATGAAGACTCATAATTTTTTTCAGTATTCCTTTGATCCTTCTTCTTTTTCTGACCCCAATCTTTTTCCAACATTTTTCATTAAATTTTTTTGGGAATCCTAAAACTGTTCTTTCTACGAAAACTTATTTTTTCCTTTCTTCTGTGAAAACTCATGGATTTGATAACCAATACTGTTCCGATATAAGGTCTGTTTAGAAGCTCGAACGACTCTACAGGGCAGATTATTTTAACGCCTTATATAATAAATAGCAAAAAAAGCTATCATAAAAAAAAAGTGTTTTCTTCTTCAAGCATATTTTTTAAAGATTCCAGAAAATCTGCCTAATTCTCCAAGTCTAAATGGGACTCTCTTTGTAGAGAACTGTATGAAAACTCTCCACCTCTTCTGTTTTCTCTACAGCATTTCCCAATACACTATGGATTACAAAATTCCTTTTTCAAGAAATGATGATACATTTGTTCCTTTTTTTACAAAACTCTGTGAATCTTCTCCTAATAAAATTGTTCTAATAACTCTCTCTAAATTAACTAATAAAATCAATTCAATGTCTTTCCACATGTTCTTTCGATCTTATACCATCTCATATTTCTGAAACACATTTTTCCTTTTTTTATCTGATTTTTCTCTAGCTTATTAAACTTTCCTCAAATCCAGGAAGCTTTTTTCTACCTCAAAAAAATCTGTTATTACATCAATAATTAAAAAATTCTCTCCAGATCCTTCACCACTAACAAACTATAAGCTTATATCTAAGTTTTTTTCATTTTCAAAACTTTGGAAAAAGTTTTCTGTTTTCAGCTTTTCCATCTTTTTTGAAGCTAACTATCTGCTCCCTTATACTTTATCGGGCTTTCTACCTTTTTAAAAAACTGAGACTTCACTTTTGAAAAAATATAATGATTCTTTACTTTTCTCTGACAAAGATGATAGCTCTATTTCTCTTTGTTTGGATTTTTTTCTGTTTTTAACACAGTTGACCACTCTCTACTAATTCAGCAATTGGACTTTTTGTTCCTTGTTGTGAATGTATTTCCTCTTACCTCTCCAAAGGAGATCTGTAATTTCTATAAACAACTTTTATTCTACGCTTTTTTCCAAATTTTAAAAAATCAGATTTCTGTTCTTAATCTGCTTTTTTTAATTTTTCATACTTCGGAACCCACAAAAATTGTTTCATCATTTTTTCTTCAGAGTCAACATAATGACTCGTACATCTTTACCTCATTTCTTGAAGATGAAATATCTTCTATTTGCGAAAATTTTATTTATATCGGTGAAATAATCTTTCGGAGTGATCTTATGTTTCTCAAATCCAATCCTTTGAATTTTGGTTTTCTGTAGGCGTAGCAAACGTGATGCCGTTTATTGCCGCTGAGTTTTCATTCCAAAAACTTCACTATTCAAATCTCTTTTTTTTTAATTTTCGATTATTTACGATATTTTTTTGTGTTTAATTTTTTATATTTTCTCTTTCGCGATTTGTTTATTTCAATTTGCATTCTCATCAAATTTCCATTTCATTTTTCTAATATTCACATCTTTTTTAATATTGAATATTGTAAATCAAATACACTATTTGCATTTTTTGAAGAACGTTTGTTTTCAAAAAGTAACCCACACCATGTACTCCATTAAATTCTTCCACCTGTCAAGTCTACATCCCGTGATGTGAGGAGACGAACCCACACTTGAACCGTAAAAATTTACTCCTCCTACCAAAATAAAAAAATCTTTGATCGTCTTCTCAATACTCAATAAGCTTATGATACTCATTGTTCTTTTTTTTTAATGTGAAACTTTTTTCTCAGTATATATATTTTTTCGCCTTTTATTGTAAGTTTAATGCTGACAGTTCTCATGTATTTTGATTTTTAGCTTTTTTAGTTTGATTGTTTGCCGCGTTTTTGCAACATTTTCAGCGTATGTCTACACTTGATTTGATAAGAACTATATTAAATAAAAAAATTAATTTTATATATTTCAGCGAGTCTTTTCAATTTAATGAATCTCTTGCCTCAGTTAAAATTGTATCAAACCTTCTTTTTGCCCTTTCTTACAACAATCATAGTTTTGGTTTCACAACATTCTTTCATACACTGAGTAAAATCTGTATCTAAATCACTTTTTTTTTCATCTTCGCCATGTCAAACAACTGAAAAATATACTATACAAAACAATACAATACAATACAAAAACGAATATTATTATAGTGGCATCAACCCCATAGAGTTTCGAGGCCACTCAAAAACGTCTATTATTAATCTATTGTGAAAAATTAAAAATTAAATAAAAGAATTAAATAAGGAAAATGAAAACAAATTATTTTTTTGAAAAGACCAGTATTATTATTATTATGCTGATGGAGTGAATGATTTATTGAATAGGTAAGTCTTCAGAGATCTACAAAATGATTTTGTTGAACTTGAAGATTTTAAGCTGTTAGGCAGGTTGTTCCACAACTTAGGTCTGCTGACGCTGAACCTTCTTAATCCTAATGATTTTAGCTTGTGCTTGTTGGGAACAACGTCCTTTGACTTAGCCGATCTCAGTCTCTGTTTTTCCGGCAGACTAGCAACTGGAACTAGGTCACGTGTCAGATACGCAGAACCCTCGTTGGACAAGCACTTATACATCTGCAGAGCAACTTTGTACTCGATCCTTTCATCAATTTTCAGCCAGTGAAGCTCTTTGAGTACAGGGGTAATGTGATCCTATTTTCTTACTCCTGTAATGAGCCTGGCTGTTGTATTGATTATGGATTGAATACTCTGCGTTGCTACCTTAGGTAAGCTGACTAAAGGCATGTTGCCATAGTCAATACGACTTAAAACTAAAACCGATGCAAGTGTTTTCAAGGAGTCCATTGTCAAACATCCCTTGATGGATCTTAATTGACGCAGAGAGGTAAAACACATCTGTATTGTTTTTGATATCTGCGTTGACATCGTGAGGTCTCTATCTATAGAGATTCCCAAGTTCCTTACAGATTTTTGATGGAAAGATGTTGCTTTTTAATACACGGACAGAATAGCTCGGAATATTTTTCAGATTCCGACGAGAAGAGAACCAGATCACCTCAGTCTTCTCACTGTTGAGCTTGAAACAATTGGCTCCCATCCAAGCTGCGATTTCATCCACACACTCAGACACTCTTATCTGCAACTCTTCTGTGCCTTCATTATTGCAGTGGCCATATATTTGAGTGTCATCGGCATATTGATGAAATCCCAGCTTGTATTTCAAAACTATTCTTTCAAGGTCTCCAGTGTATAGAGAAAACAACAATGGTCCAAGAACAGATCCTTGTGGGACACCCACTGAAGAGTCAACAAAATCCGATTTTGTCCCATTGCAGCGTACATTGAAGGATCTGTCACTCAAGTAATTTTTGAACCATTCCAGTGTGAGACCATCAAAACCATATGTGCTTTCTAGCCGTTTTAACAAAATACTGTGATAAACTAAGTCAAAGGCAGCTGACAAGTCTAACAGTATAAGGAGGGAGAGCTTACCATCATCGGCTGCACCAAGAATGTCTGAATACACTTTTGGGACAGCCGTTTCAGTGGAATGATGACGACGGTAAGCTGATTGGTGGGTAGGGAGAAGATTTGAGTTATTTAAATAGCTCATGACTCTGCTGAGAACAAGCCTTTCTGAGAGCTTGGACAAAACAGGCAGATTAGAGATGGGTCTGTAGGATGAAGCAACGTTGTGATCAAGACTAGGCTTTTTCAACAGTGGTGTAACCTGAGCCGATTTCCAAGACTTTGGGACAATTCCCTCAGAAAAAGACTGATTGACCACACTTTTTACAAAAGGTAAAATCATTCCTGAAATCTTTTTCAAAAGCCAAGTGGGTGTTGGATCAGACACACACTGTTTATTGGGAAATAAATATATAACTATACAATGCAATCTTCAAACTTCTAGATTTTTGCTCATTTTGTCTGGTTTGGACTACTGTATCTTTTCATACTATGGACTCACAAAGACAACTCTACATAGTTTCACCATAGATTTCAATAGTGCTGTCCACTTAGTTTCTAGGACTCATAAATTCTCTCGTCTTTCTCCCACCTCTATCTCTACACTAGTTTTTTCATATAAATAGATCAGTTTTCAAAATCTGCTCTTTCAATTCAAGAAAAACTAATCACTCACTTCACTAGTTAGCTGACTTCTTTAAGTTGCCTTCTCTTAAAGAACCGATAACTTCTTATGAGTCTCATTTCCGAAGATAACTACTAATAGTACTCAAATTGAAACTCTACTTTCTTACTGTAAGCTCCTGTGAAGACCACAGTAAAATCAAGCTCAAACGAAGTTCAACTACAATATATCAATTCACACCTAATGACACCACACATCACTGTTATGAACAACTAAAAACAAAATACAATACCGTATCACACTACACAAAACCCCCAATACCACAATTTTAATACCCCTCCACACCACACCACAAAACCCTTCTACCACACCAAAAACCACACTACACCACAGCACACCACACACACCCTAAAACTTTCAACAAGTCAAATCCCACTACACCATTGGAAATCAACCCCCGAACACCTAATACAGCACACTATTTATCACTCCACCTTAACACATTTTAACACACTAAAACAAAAAAAAACATTACACACTGAAGCACAGAACACCATATTATATCATAATACAGCTAGAGGCACTACAAAACTCACATCACACTACAAATATCACACCACAACTATCACACCACAACTATCACACCCCAACTATCACACCACAACTATCACACTACAACTATCACTCGACACCACAGTAACACACCAGACCAAATTACATCTCAACTCAATCAATCAAACAAACAAAATTACACTGAAAGTTGTCTAAATTACACCAAAAACAGCCACACAACCTTGCAACCTGATAAAAAACACACCAAATAACACCAAACCAATCAAAACAACATAACTAACCACACCAGCCAACACCACATCACAATGAACTATTTCGCCCACAACAGAATACACAACAAAAAACTACAAAAAACTATCAGACCACAGAAAAACGATTACACAAAACGCAGCACATACTCCTATCCCACCACAATATATAGAATATAAAACCATATCACGCTACATCAAATCACACCAAACCACACAAACTATACCACAACACTTCATTTACACCCACCAAAAAACCACAAACCACATGAAACCACAAAAAATCCATATCAGATCATACCCAAAACACCGTATGACATCAAACAACACACCACATCAAACGAGCCCAAGCTCCAGTAAACAATACCACACCACATCACACTACATCATACTGTGGCCCTGAAACTCTACAGTGTTAATGCCACTTTAAAAATATTCGTGTTCGTTTTCTATTGTATTTTACATCGAACTACATTAAACCACAACATATCACACTATACTGATACACAACATACTAAACCCCATCTCACCTCACCTAATCATACCATACCATCCTAAACTACACCAAAAAACATAACACTTTACATTACACCATAAAGCACTATATGATAAGATGAAAATACTACACCACAACAATCCACAGCGCACTAAAACACAACAAACTACATTATATAACACCTTACAAAACACATCATACTTCACTAAAATACACCATACCACATTCACCATACTAAAAAAACAATACGCTACAATATACCCTGGCTTGTCACACCAAACCACATCAAACAAACTGCACCACAAAAACCACCACTTCAAAATCTACTACACTACATTAAACCACAGCACATCACAAAACACCATACTACAACACATTGAAATACACTACACTCTAACATACCATACCAAAACACACCCCACTATACGACAACTATTCTTACTACACTGAACCATATCATAACCAACTAAATCAAAATTCACACCAAACAACATCTCAATCTACAATACCACATTACAGCTCATAACAACACACTCAATTTTTCTACAACACACCTCATCACAAAACATCACGTCTCATCATACTTCACTTCACACCACATTACATCACAACACAACTCATCTCAGCAAAAGACATCAAAAATAATTTCACCACAAAAAATTCAACCATAATCTATTAAATCACACCTATTGACACCAGACAATGAAAATCTGCACCCATTCAACCAACACCACAATTCACCTCACCACAAAATGCACAAAACGTCTCAACATGTTAATAAAAACACAGTACAAACCATAACATACCAACTTTAAACTTTTCGAAGCTTTGGCATGGATGGGTGAATAGGAGAGAACAATGAGAAAACAAAAGATTTTCAACATTGCGGAAAATGCCATCGTTGAAGTGAAAATATCGCGATTAAATCGAGAATGTTTTTTTCCAATTTTTATTTATTAGATATACTCGGAAGCTTTTGAACAGTGTGGAATCAGCGTTATTGATTAATTAAAATTTACATAGTTACTGCCATCAATTTGTTAAATTTTGTTTAATTCTATTCAAATAAATAAAAACGACTACGTGACGTCATTATCAAAAGCGCCTCGACGTTTTAATGTTTTTTTTGTGACTTTTTAATTTTTTTTATATTATTTTTTCATTCAAATAAATAAAAACAAATCCATGAAGTCATTATCAGAAGCGCCTTTTGAAAATAAATATTTTTTTTGTTTTTTAATGTTATTTGTTGTATTTTTCATGTTTTTTTTTAATAGTTTTCAATGAATCGTTCAGACAACCGCTGAAAATGATGAAGTATGACAAACGAAAAAAAATTAACGAAGTCTAACTTTTACAAAACTTCAAGTCTTTTTTCAGTACAGTATGGCCGTTTTTGTCTGCTTTATTTAAGTAGTCTGTTCAAACCGATTTTATTAACAATATGAATTTATTGGTTCAAAATAGTAGTTATAAATAACATAAATTGAATTGTTATTTTGGATTTGAAGTTGTGCTGCTTACGAAAGGTTCTTCACTATTCTACACTACAAAACAATAGAACTAAGAACATTATCATAGTGGCATTAACCCCATAGTGTTTCGAGTCTATTCAAAACGTTTTCTTATCATAATTATAGTGAAATACGAAAATAAATAAAAATTAATGAAAATTTTTTTGTGAAAATAAAGTACAATGCAATGTTTTCATGACGAAGGTAAAAATTCATTGAACATGTAGGTATTCAAAGATAAATAAATGGATTTAATTGAACTTGAAAATTTAAAACTTTTAAAGAGGTTTTTTCACAACATAAGTTTGCTGATGCTGAACCTTTTAAATCCTAATGACTCAGGTTTGTGCTTGTTGAGAACAAAATTCTCAAATTCAGCCACTCTTAAAACTAGTTTGTAAGGTAGACGAGCGGCTGGAACCAGTTTACGTCTAAGTTATGTAGGATCCTTATTGGACGAACTGTTGTAAATCTGCAGAGCAGTTCCAAGTTCAGTTCTTCAATCAATTTCAAAACAGTGTAGTTCATCAAATACAAGGGTATTGTGATCATATTCTTTAACTCCTGTAATGAGTCTCAGCAGCTTATATATGCTGATTGATTCCGAGTCATGCCATGTTTCTGCCATAAACATCACATCCATTCCATAGTCATGAATTAATTCTACCACTTCTACTTTATCATTCAATGATTTTACGTTCTAAAACCCATTTAAAACTAGAAATTTAAGCTTCTGAGCTTGGTGGCGTTTTGAGACATATGGAGTCAGTTCATGGCGGTTTTTATTGTCTCTGGCGCACCTTTATTTGACCTTCCTACTTGCTAGTTTAATTGTTTTCCAGAGACAAGATCACATTGAGTATATTGTAAAAAAAACAAATCTAACATCCAAATAATTAAAAAACCGTGAATAAATGAATGCTACTAACCTTGGTGTAGCAAAATATTAATCCGATGAACAGATTTGAAAAAATTCGACTTACCTTTCTACCGTCTCGGATGAAGACGGTCTGAAGCAACCATTTTTAATTGGGAAAAACTTAAATGAAGTTGAAACTAATAACTAAATACAAAAAAAACATTCATTTTTTAAATTATTTAAAAGAAAAAAAACGGATTTAACGAACTAGATTTGTAAGGCCGCCTTGAAAGATGTGATCTTATAACAATAAAAACAACAGAGTTGTTTCAGTGGATTGGTTGGGTCGATATGCACATTGACACTTGGTGGTTGGTGATATATTTTTGAAACTGCATTAAAAAAACTCTTTAAATGATTTTTTAAAATGTTGAAAAATTTGATATAATTATGCAATAAGCTGAAGAAGTGAGATTAATGTTAGTCTCCCTGGGAAATTGAGTGATTTGTGCTGTTCTGTACATGTTGGAAAAAGGTCTTTCTTGGAAGAAAAGTTCGGTGAAAAGTGATAATAACTATCATAAAAAGTTCAATGCAATTGATTAAAAGTTTGTGGAAAAAAGGATCGAGTGATGATGTTTTTTGCATGATCTTTTGATTATTCTATTTTCAAGTTATGAATTATATTTTCAGAATAAGACTATTGGTTTGAATTGTGTTGATTTAAAAAATATTCAAAAGATGAAACTCAATGTTTGTCTATTATGAACTCCATCAAGGAAAAACTCGTTGAAAGGTTGTACAACAATTCTTCTAGTGACAATGTTTTAAAAGAATTTTTTTTCATTTCATTTTGAAACGTTTAGCTTCCAGTGCTCCATGTGACAGTTAGTGTTGTATGATGGGTGATACTCTAATTGTTATTGTGTGAATAGGAGCATGAGTGTCGAAGAAGGTGTTTAGTCTATGATGTTTCTTATTGTAGGCCGAAGAGTGGGAATTTTTAATGGTTACCCCTATGAAATAGTACCTAGATTATTGAAGCGGTCATTGGAAGGAGTAGTTGTTTAATTCGTGTTTACTATCTCCAATGTTTTTTCTCATAATAGTAAAATAATTTTTGGTGTGATTTTCTCTTTTTCAAACTCAATCATTCAAAGTTTGATCTTATTCATTTTAGCATGTTTTTTGACTTATTGGATTTCTTTTCTTACTTACTCTTTATACTATGGACTCTCAGAGACCACGCTACAAACTTCCACTAAAGTTTTCATTAGCACTGCATGCTTAGTCTTTAACTTTTTTAATTTCTTGCTTCCAACTCTTGAAAAAAAGTTGAAAAACAGCTCTGCAACTTTGAAAATTATTTATTAAAATTCTCAAAAATGTACTGTTTGAGAATATGATAACCGTAGTAGGTTGTTTTTTGGGTTTTTCTAGACAAGGTTTAAGAAATGTTCAAGATTAACAAAAATCATATTATTTTGGTGAAATAATTTTTTTCAATTAATAAATTTGTTTTTCTAGAAGTTTTAAATACATATTTTTTTTAAAATTCCATGTTGATTCAAATTAATTTAATTTTTCAAAATAATTGGAATGAATTCACAAATTCTCAATTTTCTGATGAGATTATGACGGAAGAATACCAAAGATTGAGTATCTGATGAATTCAGATAATTTAACAGTAATAAATTCTATAAAAAAACACTTTAAAAATGTGTTAATTTGTTTTCACTTTTTAGAGTCACTTGTCCAACAATATGAAGTAAAATAAATTCTAAAGTTGGTCTATCGAAGATTGGGTGAGGACGCCATGTCTTTGGTGGATTGAAAAAGGTGTTGGATGAATGGAAGATGTTAGTTGCTGGAGCGGATGTTGAGACCCAAGATGAATCTTCAAAGTACTTTTACGATACAAATAAGTTCAAAATAGTTTAACGATTTTAAGGATTTTTAATTTTGTTGTGAGCTTCAAAGTAAATTCAAAAGTAGGTCTTTCGATGTCTTTTGTGGATTATTCATTTTTTTTGTATTTTATTACATTGTGAATTCAAAATTTTTGATAATTTATTTTAATTTTCTTTGGCTCGTTTTTTAGATTTTCATTGAGCTAGTAAGGTTAACTGTTTTTTTATTTTTTCATGTTATACATTTTTCTACTAACATGTTAGAAACTTTTTTTTTTAAATTTATAGTTTTCTTTTTCACTTTTCTTTTTGAAATAAATTCAAAATAATTTTTAGTATCAAAAAAAATTTTTTTTTCATTTTTACATTTCATAATATTTTTTTTTTTTGAATTTATTTTTTTTTACATTAATTTTTTCAAATTAATTTATAAATGAATATAAATATCACTTTGCATGTTTTTTTCGTTTCAATTTTTTTTCTTTGGTACCATGTGCTCGATTCTTTGACCAAACTTATCGTTTTTTTGCTTTTTCAATTTGAGTTTTCCAGCTTTTGGCCTAATAATTTTTGTGTTATTTTCAGAAACTTTACTTTCAAGGTTATCGTCAAAACCAAGCATCCGTGAACTGTGAGGCTGTTGAGAAGTGTAAACCTCCGTAAGCTCTTGTTCTTTTTTTGCTCTTCCTTCTTCTTCCATGAGCAATTTATCCATTTTATCAATAATCTTGTTTCTGCAAAAAAATAGAACTATTTATTCATTTTTTTATTTTCTTCTAAGTGGTTTTATAATTTTTTTCCAATGATTTTTAATTGAACACTTCTTCTTAGCCTTCAGAACTCCCATGGAACATGTAAAACCAATGAAAAGTAATCCAAAACCAAACATGAAAATCCACTTCAAAGAAGAGATGAATAATTCTGAAAAATGAAGAGTTCATGAGTTATTTGAGCAAAATGTTATTTGAAGACAATTTGTAGTAGCTTCAAAAACCTCAATCAATCATTGAAGGTAACTGAATTACCTATTCAAAACAAAAAATTAAATCAATGAAAATATACTATAAAAAATACGTAACTTTTATAGATTAAAACATAGGAAAAAACTAAAAAAATCATTACGTAAGTATTCCTATCATATTGGCACTGTTCAAGCTTTACATGCTGTTTTGAGCATGTGGTAAGTAGATTTTTTGTATAAAAATGCCCAAGATTTTTGTGAGCTGTGAGTAATAACGGGAGAAATTGAATAAAAACAAAAAAAACTTAGACTCTGGCCGAAAATTGGGAAATGTGGTCGAAATTAAAAGGTTTGAATCCACTTGGCTTTTAGTTGTCTAAAATCGCTAAAACATTTATAAGATGAAGTTGAAAAAACGCTTGTGTGGAAATAATAAGAAAAATGTTTTTATGTAAAAAAAGATTAAAATAATTTTTTGAGATGTTTCAGTTTTGGTTTTGATGTTTGGAAAGTTTAAACTTTTCTCAGCAGAGGAAAATACAAAATTCCTTCATTGAAAAAGATAATGTTTGAAAAAATTCAGATGAAAAAAACTATTCAAACTTTGGATAAAATTTTAATATAGAAATTTTTGACAGTTAATATTATAATGTCATTTCAGTTATTTCAAAAATATTTGAAAACACAAATACTCAAAAATAAAATAATTATATATAAAAAAAATTATTTCAACTATATTCATATAAAAATTCATGGAATGAAATTGCAACATTGAAACTTACTAGTTCCTTTTTTTTTCGTCTCAAGGTGAATTTCTGTTGCTTTTGGCAATTGTGGTTTAGTTTTTTCTAAATCAACAGTAGTTGTAGGGGTTATTGTGGTAAAGGTTTTATATTATGAAAGAAAATATATTTTTCACGTCAAGCCTCACTATTTTGGTCAGAATTTCCAGGTTTTTTTTTTCCTGTTGATCCTAGTGGTGGTTCAGTTTGTTTCCAATCAAAAGTGGTTGTAGTGTCTGAATCATGATTGAAAACAAACACAGTCACATCTTCTCAATACAAAGAAACAAGAAACTTCACTACTTGAAGAATCCGCTATAATGAAATGCATATGAGTAACTGCCCTCAGTGGACACAAAAACTGATTTTATTAAAAGCAATTATACAAGCTGTTTCACTTTTTTCCTTGTTGTACACCAACACATTTATATATTTATAAATACGAATGAAGACACTAGGATGATTGTGTGCAACCGAGTACGACTGTATTATTAGCGGTTTTTCTTAGATCTACGAAAATAATTTATTTATTACTTTACAACACCAATTTTTAAAAGCCAAAGGTCAACTGCAATGAAGGTGTACTCAGACATCCTTTGTACAACTGATGATGTAAACTATTAAAATTGTCGAACTTGTCAAACGATTTTGATTTTGTTGGTTACAACATAATGTTGAAACAACTGAAAAGCTGAAAATTTCATTCCCATCGTTTTCACATGAAAATTAATTAATCAGTGTTTCTTTAAGAAAAAGTGTGAAATTTTCGAAAAGCGGTTTACGTTACAACCCTGTTGAAACTTTTTTTTGATTATTGTTTTATCTGAGCTAATCTGATCTCATCAAAAAATTTCCAATGTGCCCTTCAGCAGTGTGTTTTAATTTGCTCCCGTAGAAACAGTTTCAACCCCTTTTGCTTACTAAACGACTGAACACTCTGGAACGGCATCTTTACTTTGAATAAGTTGCCGCTTTTAGAAGTAAAACCTGGGCTCATCCACTCAAACTTCCTTGTGAATATAAGAAATGGCTGAAAAGGAAAATAAAAGAAATAAAGAAAAAACTTGAAATTACTCTGCAATAGTAAGGTTATGTGGTTTTGAGATATGATTCAAATCTCAAATTTTAAAACTCATCAATTTGATTCAATAGACAATTCTGCTTTTGAATTTCTTAGAACCTTTTAACATTCCATTTTTGGTTAACCGATGAAACATTCTTCAATAGTCATTCAATATAAACTATGACTCAATTCTAGATTTTGAGATCTATAAATTTGATTCTGTAGTCAGTTTTTGATCTCTTGCAACTGACACTTGACAATTCTTATGAAATTCAGTTCTTGTTAATTATAGTTTTTTTCTTTTATTTTGATTGTTCATCACTTTCTGTGCCATTTCCAGCGTTTGTCTGGATTTGATTCAATAAAGACTATAAAAAAAGACTTTGCAGTGATAGAGGTTAATCATCATGCCGAAGGCACAGAGGTGTTAAAAATCCTGAAAAGTTACATATATTTAGTATAAAATGAAAAAAAAATCATTAACAAAAAAATTAAAAAAAAATCTGGTTCGAATCAAATAAATACTGGAAGATACAAAATAAAAATTAATCATATATATTTTAACAATTGAAAAATGTTGATTGTTACAGAAAGTGTCAAAATTAAAAAAACATTGCATTAAAAAAACAAAGAGAAAGTAACTAAAACTGTGATATCATAAAAAAGTATTTTGTAGAAAAGGAACAACAGCGACTAAAAATTCAAATTAACAAACCTTTGATAATTTTAATAGCTTATGTTCAACTCAGGTAATTACCGGAAAATGTCATTAATTACTCTCACTAGAAACTTTACAAAGATTAACATCATAAAAACTAAAAAATCATGAAAAACCCAAAATCAAAATTAAAAAAAAATTGACCACATCTCAAATCAATGACCCTCAAAAAGTTGAAATTAATATAGCTTATAAGCACAAGAAGAAATTTTTTTAATGTTTGAAGGTGCCTGAAATTTCACAAAGAACAAATGAATTTCCAATTTCAAATAAATGTTGAACTAAGTAAAAGTCCAGGTAGACAGCAAAAGCAAAACTGACTACAGAATCAGAACACAACTATTAATAAACTCCATCTAGAACTAAATTGAATATTATAAACCCATTTCTTATGAACAGCCATTTTTGGTTTGGCTTTTGAGAAAAAAAAGAACTTCAACAGACCCACTAGATATTCGAAGATTTCCGAACCTACTTAGTTCACAGTCGTAATGGAAAGCAACATAATTCCATCAAAAGATGCATGCAATTTAATGATTAATTCAAATCCAATGCAGATGTGGTTGATTTTTCCACTTCAAATTTGATTCATAAAAAACAGATGAGTTCTATTGGAGTTTATTACTCTTGGAATCAACAAAGTTTCACTGTGTGTGAAGTTGAATTCAGCTTTATGTGTTTTGCTGAAAAAGCCTTTGGAACTTTGAAATTTTAATGCCACTATAAAAACACTCGCAGTTATAATGTACCTAAATAGAAAAAAATTAAATAAAATTGCGTATTCCATTCCAGCATCATTGTTTTGACTATAATTTCCTAAGAACTTTCTTAATTTTTTTATTCACACTATTTTTGAATCAAACAAAGTGAATGAGTGCTGAAACAAAATGAAAAGTTTGTGGTGTTTCATAAACAAGCACACCAGAGAAAAACAAACTCCTACTTTTTTTTGGGCGTTGTTTTCCATCGTCTGGTTTTAATAGGAGTTTTATTATTTTGTGAAAATGATTATGTTTGAATATTTTTTGTTTCTTGTTTTCAAACGTGATCAAATAAGTTTGAAATTGATTCTAAATTTCAATAATAAATTTGCGTAGATCCAAATTCTTTCGATAAAAGTAAGCACTCACTTCCATAAATTATAACATCATAAATCCAGATGAAGTTATTATATGTATACACTTCCACATACACGTAAGCACTTTTTGGCTGACATTCATATGTTTGATAGTTTTTTCTCATTCCGTTATTTTTGCAAAATTCGAGGTGAGTGTAGAATTCAGTTCCAGCACCTCTCAAAAGGACTTCATATGATCTGACAAAAGCAAAATTAAAAAACAATTTAATTCTTTTATGCCATATTATTGACTTCAAAAAAAAACTGGAAGTTTATATAAAAACCAAGGAATCAAAACATGATGTAAAAGTTACGAATTTAAAAACTAAAGCAGAGCTTAAATGGAAAAACCAATCACTTACGCATTTTTGAGATATAAAGACACTTCATCAATATAATGAGGTGCACCAAGATTTAAATTCCACCAAGCTCTTGTTTGATTGAGTGTATGTGCACTTGTTCCTATAGAATTATCAATTGCAAATTCTGGTGAATACTTTTGATAGGTTGAGGATTGTTTGACTTTTTTTCCTTTTGCGATGTTTTTTCGAGTTTTTCCACCTAGAACAAAACAAAATAAAACGCAAAGCTATGAAAAAAAGAGCAAAACAGAAAGTTGAAATACTCAAATGAAAATTCCGTCTAATCCAGTTATTTTTTCATAATCATTCGTTGAAACTATAGTTAAATTGAAAAAATAACTTGAAATGAAAATGATTTGAATAGGTAGGACAAGCACTCAAATAATGTAGAAAGAAAAACTTCAATCAAAATCTAGTCTAATCAAAACAATTGTTTAGCATAAATCACAATGTTCAAAAACTTTAGTTTTTTCACGTATAATTAGGAAGCAGGCTACTAGTCCATGGTATAAAAAACAAGTTTCAGTTGATTGAGACTTGCATTAGGCTCTGATTACGTAATCAGGTAGTGGCTCGAATATCTTAGTTAGTTAATATTGACGAATATAATTAAGAAAAATTAACTACAGTGTTTTTGAAATAAAATACCAATAGAGGCAACAACAATATTGAAAAAAAAAGTTTGAGTGAAAAATCTTAAAACAAGTGGTTAAAAATTTTAAATTGCCAATGTTCCATGTACTTCATGGTCATATGATCCTTTTTGAAGTTTCATGATTTTCAACACAAAAAAGTCTCTAATCAAGTTTTTCAATCGTTTTCGAAGATGTATGACTATTATTTTCCGCTCTTCAATTTAATTGCTGATGACAGTGCGGTCTTCAAGGTCATCGAGAAGATCCACGACTAACAGATTTTTCAGAGAAAACTTGCAGTCTTGGAAAAATGGGAGCAAACATGGTTGATGAACTCCAACCCCACAAGGTGTACTGTCATCAAACTCACGTCACAAAAAAGTTTTGTAAACCCAACACAGCCTTCCTGGCTAGACGGTTGAAATTCTCGACGCCTGCAAATAAGTCCATCACCATCTTCAAAATCTTCAGCTAAGACAAAAACACAGGCAATATCACAAGCAAGACCAACTGGACACTGTGGTTCGTTTGCAAGAAACTGTAAGAATGCTCACGACCTTGAAATATGCTTTTTATAAATTCATAGTTTGACTTCTATTTGAACTCGCAGTTACAGTTGAGCCCCTCCCAAGCAAAGTCATATCAAGGCTATTAAATAACTTCAGCGCAGAGCTGTCCGCTTTGTCTTAAGTGACTTTTCTACAAAAACCCCAAAAGGCATCACAAAAATGCTTAAAGACTTCAACTGAAAAGTTTTTACTTAACGTAAATGACACAGCCAACTGATGTACAAACTTGGCAACAACCTCGTGAATATCAAGGCAGTAAAGTTCCTTCATAACAGTGATGCCTGAACCAGAGACCAACACCAACTATACCAAGCTGGGATACCTGACCAAGTTCTAGAAAATTTTCATTTTTCAAAAACAATAAAAAAATAGATCAGCTTAGCAGTCAAAACAACTTGAGTCAACCTGGATGCGTTCAGGTCACTCGCTGTAGAGTAACAAAAACACCGTAGCAAAAGAAAGGATCATTACATCTTAATAATATTTTTTTTATTTTTTTCTACTTTAAAATTTTTTTATCATTAATTTCAGTACGCTCTATAAGAAGTTCAATACAAAAAAAATCTATAAAAAACATTGTCAGTTTGTTCACTTTTCATGAAGGCAGAAACCTTTACCCTCTCAACTACAGACCACTTCTTTTACAAGTTCTTTTATCCTATGCAAAAATAAGAGATAATAAATTGTGGAAAACCAAATTTCAAACACAAAACTCCTTTTTTAGTACATGGAAACTGTGAGAAAACTGAAACTAGAAAACGTACAACACCGCTTCGCTAAGCCAACAGATGGAATAGGAATATATGTTCATAGTAAATGCCTGAAGACATTGAACATCACAATCCTAGCAGAAAAACGGAAGGAGCAAATTTGAACAAAAATTTTATATAATTAACGAAAATACTGACATAATACAAGTACAGAGAAGTCTGAGAAAAACGTTATCCGAATTCTGTTTGAAAGACAAAATTTCTTTCGAAAAATACTAGAGTGATCTATCCCGAATGAGATAAAAACTACGAGAGTGCCTAATCAATAGGAGA
>OX387261.1:1271902-1316902 GCA_947562095.1 Branchellion lobata
TTTTGTCAACACAGCCTTCAGAAACATCATCAAGAACATGAAAGAAAGCTGTTCCAGTCGACTGGTTGAGTCGATCTGCAGATTGATGACTAGTGTAATTTTGGTTGTTGTTTATATGTGTTGGAACTGCACTAAGAAAGTTTTCTCGATGATTTTGAGAGATTTGATTTTCGGCTGTAGTTAGCTGGAGAAGTGGAGTCGAAGTTGATTTTTTGAGAAATGGAATGATTTAGGCTGTTTTGTATATGTTGGGCAAGCATCATTTTTGGAAAAATAAAGTGTCAATAAGTATTAAAATGGGTTCAACACAGTTCCTGAAAACTTAGTAAGTGAATAGACTGAGTGATGATGTTATATTGCAGGAATTTTTGATAATTTTTTTTAATCACATAGAACTAAATTCAAATAGCTATTAATTTATTGCTAGAATTAGGCCTCTGGTTGAATTGGTGTTGATGGAAAAGTTATTTGAAAGACATGGCTCACTGTTGTTTTGTCTATTTTGAACTTCATTAGGTAATTAATTGGTGGATTATTGTACAGCTTCTTCATCTCTGCTGGTAAATCCATTTATTTATTGAAGGAAAATTCAAAAGACAAAAACAACTTCCCTGTTCAAAATATATATAAGCAATAACAAAAATTAACAGTTGTATGAACGATAAATTTAAACAAGTGAATCAACAAGAAAAAAAGTTAAAGCAAAAAAATATATAAAAAGAATTCATGGTCAAATTTTTTGAAAAGGTTTGGGTTAGCAAAAATCATTTTTCACAACTTTTAATATGTGAAAGGAATTTGGGAAGTAGAAGTCAATTTTACGTTTGAAAACATTCAAACAAAAGGCTGAAATAATATGATTAGGTAGTTTTTCCAAAAATTATTAATTCTATTTGAGAACAAAGTTGCATACATAAAGAAGTAAATAAACTTTTCATACTTTGAGACCGGGCTTCCATATTCAAAATAAATTAAATAAGCTTCATGGAGAAAAGATTGAAAAACGTAGGATGAGATGAGAAGTGTCTATTTAGTACTCCTAGGCATTTATTTGCTTTTTTCACTCGATTATTAAAATTTTGGTAAAACTCGAAGTTGGGTTGGAAATGATACCGAGATCTTTTTGTTCATAATGATAAGAAAAACATGTAAGATGTAAAGAAGTTGTGTGCGCTACAATTTGATAAATATTTGAAACGAGAAGGTTAAGAATATGGTTTTAATCATGTGTCAGTGCATTGGTGTGTTGAGTTGGAAAGTATGTTTCATGTGCTTCCTAGAACCTGGCATCGATAAATGGTTTCAGTATTTATTAGATTTAATTCCGATTTATTCATACCTCAAACTTTCTAAAAATAATCAGTTTGTTCCTATTGTTCATTGTCAATTTATTTTTGTTTTAAATTGATTCTTCGTAACTTCATGGTTCTTTGATTAAAACCTCTTCGCCAAAATCTTCAAAGAAGGCTGACAAAAAACAACTAGGTGGTCTGTATATAATTGTGATACGGAAGGGTTTTATTGTGATTGTTAGTTTACTTCAGAGATTTTTTATTGTATGTGTATTATTAAATTTAACTTCAATGCAGTTAATATGATTTTTGTAAATTGAAGCCTCCGTTTCTCTTGTCGTCATAGCTGTCTATGTTGATGACTAGCAGTGAACCTTTTTGGAGTAATATCCAACTTAGTGGCTTCATGGGCTTCCGACTTGATCCATGTTTCCGTAATTGCAGGTAAATCCAGTTTGTGTTTTTTTCACTTTTTTGATAAGTTTAGCTTCTTGTTCTGCTAATCTAGTGTTGAACACCTGAAAACTGACTGGATTAGATAAGTTTTTGTTGTTTTGCTTGAATTCAGATTTTTCAATTCTGTGTTTGAAAAGTTATTTTCACCGATTTCGTGATTTTAGGTGTGAATGATTCGCGTCTTTGATACGACTTGTGGAAGCTGTATGTGATTCTATCATTGATGTTCCAAATATGTTGTACTTGTTATTCAAAACATGGGGGAAAACTTATAGTTTTGATGAAGGGAAGTGGTGTAATTTTTTGAAAAACCCGGCAACGGAAAAAAATAATTTAAAGCCTTTTTTAATAAATTGCAATAATATTATGGACTGGAGTTAATATGTACAACTAGAACTAAATTTAAATTGACAAAATCTGTTTAATTCATAAAAACCAAACGGAAGTCAATACGATATGCACAGCAAGAACAGTAGCGATAATCTATGAGGTGGCAATAGCAGTCAAGTGGAACGATGACAAGTATATATTGAAAATTTAAGAATACTGACAGGAGAATTATGCATTTTCGATAATCATTTGTTATTTTTTACTCTGTTTTTATTTCATGGAGCGATATAAGTCAATATGATTATGCTTGTAATGACATTTCATCGTTTTATTTGAATTGATTCAGATTTATGGGAAAACTGCTTCTAGTGTTTATTTGACTTTTTTTTTGTTTCAAAATAATTTGTAAAATGCTTAGTGTATGTCTGGATTTGATTTGGAACAAAAACAATACACAAAAAGAATAAACTCCAAACAGTTATAAAAAGAAAATTCAATAATTTCAAGTTATACATGATACCTGTTTATTCTTTTCACTATGCTACTTTATCGAATAGTAAAAATAGTTTATGGTACAATTTAGCCGATTTTTTTGTTGTTCGCCTAGTTTGAGTTTTTTTGAATATGAAATGAACCACTATCTATTTTGAGTTTTGAACATCAAAATTGAAAATTTTCACTAAAGTTCATTAACTTCTATAAGTATTGGTATTTTCATATCCATGTAGGATAATGAACATGAATAAATATAAATAGGCACATAGAAACTTGTTTTTGAATTTTATCTTCTCAACAAATTACTGAACAATAGATTTTCAAAATTTTCAAAACCCTTGAGAGTGAGATGGGCTACTCCTACTTGAAAAACATTTTTCGTTGTTTTTCTATTACAAATGAATTGTCTAATACCTTTTTGTAGCTCGGCTTCAAAGGTTTCCATAATTTTTTGATTCCCATTCTTGTGATATTCCAAAAAACTGTCAGTAAGCATTTTCCTGAAATTTGAATGCGAAAACATCAAAGGAATTTATTAACAAATTATTGAAAAAGTTATTGGTAAGTTTCGCTGCACTTAAACTACTTCGCATCTATTGCACGATATATAGATATATATTTTTGTCATCGCGGTATTTCATGCTGGCACCAAAAAAAAAGCTATTCTTCTATGGATGAGAGTGCCAATTGATACCAAAACATATGAACACATTCAACCATTCATTCCATAAAAGACTTACCTAGCCAACTCGATCTAAAACGTATCACAGCAAACACTTGAGACCATACAAAAGTACTCAACAAAATCACATTCTGTCTAACCAAACCAAACAGGAATTGCAAAAGTATTTTCGCAATTGAGAAGATTATATCAACAGATGAGGGTTTTCCATTTTACCCATTGAAAACCAACCAAGGACTTCGTCTGTCACTCATCATCTCAAAAATAAACATCTACAGAACATCCTCTGCCACAACGCAACACACCGCATCAAACTACAACACAGCTCAACAAACCATAACAGTTCACATTAAACTACGACACACTACAACATAATAATATTCACCAAGACCAATCCCAAAAAACCTCACGAAACCGCACCCCGCAACAGGAAAATGCAAAACTACATCAGAAAACATAAACAAACCAGGTAACACTAGAAAAGAATTCCCCCGTCTTAGTAAGCAATTCAAACTACAGCATTCTAAATTTATGCACACCAAAATGCAATACAACACACTATTCGTCAAGTCAATACATCTCGGGAAATTACACAAAACTATTCCGCATGAACTACTACATATAAACAACAGAAAACTACACTGTTCAACAACATGAAACACAAATCGATCCACGCCAAAACAAAAAAACTAAACTGAACCAAATTCAAAAACATCATATCTAATCAATCTATACTACACAACTTCAGCTCGCTACCCATAACAATTTATGAATCATTTCACGACCAATGACCAGGCTATACTAACGCACAAAATAGAATGCTGAGCTACAAAAAAGACAGGGAACAAAAAGAACGTTCTTTTATTACTTCACAACTCACTACCTGCCACTTCGACAAAATTTAAAAAAACCCATTTTGACCCATACAGATTCTCAACAAAGTACGCCACTTGACAAATTTTTTTAAAAACTTGAACACACAATATCACAGCATGAAAACCACACTACAGAAAACTAATTCGAACCTTTATGAAAAATTGCATTTTATCACACTCCTCCACAATAAAAAAAGCAACAAAAATCTTCACTCAGCAAACCAAACCAAACAATTTTTGCACAACAGAACACTTCATACCAGACAATTGAAAGCAGCATTACACTAAAACAAATCTGACCTCAAAAAGACTCATCATAGAAAAACACACTACACCACACCAAAAATTCACTTCTCCCAACACACAACACCACATAACACTAGACAGTGGAAAACTACACTGCACTACAAAAAAACTAGACTAAAATGAATGAAAACAAAACACAATCCAATAGATAATCGCACACGGAAAAACAACATTTCACACCATATCCCACTATAGCATAACCAAACAAGCTTTTTTAAATATTCATACACCACACTTATTACATTACACCACGCCATAACATGCTAGAAAAACACCTCTACCAAAAACTTACACAGAATACCTATATTACAGTTGACACCACACTGCAACAAAGCACAACAAACCACAGTTTACTACCTTACACTACATCAAATATATTCAAACACACCATGATAAACCAAACCAGCTAACACCACACCTTTATAAACTTACATTGGATTTTACACTACACCACACCCACCATGCTACATCACACTAAATTGCATTAGACCGCACTACACCGTATCAACCACTAAACATCCTAATACAACACACTCCATATCACCTAGCGTCATCACACTTTTTTTCACACTTCATCTATTCCAAACACAAGGCTCACATCACACCACAACTATCACAGCACACGGTAACCCACTCCTTCTCACTCAAAACACTTCAACAAACCACACCAATTTAAAAACTTAACACTTCCAACTACAGTAAAAAAATCTTACTAGACCAACCCACATTATGCCAAAAAAACACACTGGGCAACAACCTATTTAAACACTCTGCACTAAATAACACTAGACCAATCCGAACAACACATCATCTCATACCAGCCAACACCATATGACAATGAACTATTCCGTCCAAAAAGAAAACCATGACTCAACAACTTACAAAAACTTATATCATACCAAACTTTACAATAGCACACAATACAATAAATTACATCACACCACACCACGATATATCTGAAAAACCATACGACGCCAGATCAAGTCACACCAAAACACAATTAGTACACTCACGATACCACAACACACCCCACTTCATTTAACATCAATTAAACACATATTCCTTCACACCATACCCCAATACACCACATTAAACCACACCACATCAGACTTTCTCCCCTCCCACACCAGGACACAGCACAACAGGTCTCAGAAAACCTCACCGAAAATACTCTCATCACACGAAACTTCACCATATTATATAAAAATACCCCTCGTCAGTAAAAACCACAGCATACACACTTTAACCTTTTCGAAGCCTTGGCATGGGCGAGTGAATTGACAAAAACGATAAAAAAACCGAAAAAAATCAAAATTTCTGAGAACGTCATCATTGAATTGAAAATAATGCATTTAATTCGCATATATTTCTATCAATTCGACTTAAATCGCTATCGATGTATTTTGCTAAATTTTGTTTTTAAAATCAATTAACAACAAAAACACGACGTCATTTTAAAAGCGTTTTTTGAATTTATATAAATATATCTTTTTTCTGAATTTTGTTCAACATAAATTTTTTTTAATCGTCCAGAAAAACGTTTGAAATGCTCTAGAGTATGATGATCAATGGAAAATAAAACAAACGGAAACTATAAGCTATAAAAAATAATTCTTTACATTATGGCTGTTCTTGCCTGCTCTATTTAATTATTCTTTTTAAACTACGTTCATAAACATGTTGAAATTTAAGGTTTTAAATAATAATTATACCCAATAAAAATTAGTTTGAAAGAATTTGATTTTCTAGGAGTTACAGTTATTGGTTACATACAATTTACCATCGTTTTTTGCGTGAAATAAGCAAAAGTGGACTAAGATCAACTGACGGTTTTTTAAGAGTATGGAAAATGGATGTAAAAAAATGGAAGTGAATAAATGTTCATGTTTTGACTCTGTAGTCAATTTTGTTTTTATTTTGACCTGGACTTCTCTTAAAAACAGTTCCAGTTGGTATGACTTTGTTTTGAAATTTTGAATTTTTTGTTATTTTTGTATCAGATCTAGCAACCTCAAAAATTTTCAGAAGCGTTTTCATCTGTTTTGAGATTCATTGATTCAGTTGTATGGTCATTGATAGTTTTTATGCTTCTACTTTTCACTTTGGGATTTTATGATATTACAGTTTTTGTGAAGTTGATTTTGTTCCTTTATTTTGTTTTTTTTTGTTATTCTTTGTAGCATTTCTTTTCAAATGAAACATTTTTCAGTAGCTATTTGAGTATGAGCGTTATGATTTTCTAAGATTTCTTAATTTGATTTTTTTGTCAATTTTGCTCGTAAATCTAAAGTCAACTTTTTCATGACATAAAAATTTTGTTTAGTTTTTCCTTTTTCATCATTGCACTTTTTTTTAAAACATTTATTGTAATATGAAACATGTAATAGTAATTTGATGTAAAAGTAATCTTTTTTATATCCCTTAGTAACTGTTATATATGATTAAGACTCATTCATTTTCCAAACTTTTAAAAAGTTATCTATTTTTTTCTAGTTTTTATGGTCATATTTACCCTAATTCTACACAGAACATTTCAAACCTTATAGATTTTTGTTCACACCTCTTGGCCTGCGGCATAATAATTGGCTTTTTCCACTGTAAAGTGTCATTGAGTGAACCAAGTTTGAGTTAAAAAACGGCAAATCGGTTAAAGTACAGATGCTGTCCTAGTGTGCCCAGTTTTATAGTAGCCCTTGGCGAGTAAAACTATTTGCCTTTAACATAGTGTTGATAATAAACTATGGCTACTTCCAAAATTTCGAAGTTCAGTGATTTGAGTCTATGGTCAATGATTTGAGTCTATGGTCATTGATTTGTTTCTATGGTCATTGAATCGATTCTATGCTTTTACTTTTCACTTTGGGTTTCTTATGACATTTCAGTTTTGGTAAAGTTGAAATTGTTCAATTTTCTATTTTGCCATTCTTTTTAGGGTTTCTTGTTACAAAAAATTTTTTTCAGCAGCTATTTGGTGGGATTATGAGCTTTTGTCATTTTAAAAGTATCATAGTTCATTGAATTAATTCTATGGTTGATGAATCGATTCTATACTTCTAATTTCAACTTTGGGTTTTCAATGACATTTAAATGTTGGTAAATTTTGATTTGTTTTTTTTGCTATTTTGTAGCAGCCCGACAACACAGATGCACAAACATTTTGAGGTCCATGGTTTTGATTCGTCCACAAACCAATCCACCCATAAACAAGGAGGATGGCTTGATGTGATAACATCTAGGAAGAGTGTCAAAATCAACAATATTGATAGTTGTATTTCTGATCACAAGCTGCTTTTGTGCAGTTGCGAGATGCTTAAACCACCTTCCATATATTGACAGCTCCAAATTATACGTCGGAAATTTTTGGACACTGAAAAATTTATTTCAGAAGTAAAGTTATTTTTGCTCTCAGCTGCCACAAGTCTTGAAGTGAATTCAGCTTTTGACCTTTATAATTCCACTTTGTCAGGGATCCTTGGCAAAATGATTTCTCTTAAGACCGTAAAAGTACAGAATAGACTTTTTGATCCACGGTTTGATGGGAACTTTTGCACTTCAAAATGCCTGAAAAGGAGTCTAGAAAGGATCTACATGAAGACCAAGAGTGAGTATAATTTTGCTGCACGGCTGGGTCAGAAAAAACTTTACAAAAGACTGTGTAGACACAAGCATAAAGATTACTGAAATAAAAAAAAATCAGTGATCCAAAAAACAAAACGACTAACATTTGGAGCCGCATTGATGGTGTCTCTGGTTGAGGAAAAAGATTTTCTGAGAAATTTCAGCCTGTTGACTCTCAATATTTTTTTTCGCAACAAGTTGAGTCAGTAAAGTACTCAATCCAAGCCAGAAAAGAAACCATTTATCTATCTCATGCACAGAAAGGTAGTCTCAGTAGGTTCCAGGATGTGGATGAGGATGAGCTACTGCCAGTTGTTCAGAGCCTTCCCAACAAAAATTGTGCGTCTGATCCAATACTCACATGGCTTTTGAAGATTTTCAAAATGATTTCATCTTATGCGAAAGTGTGGTCAATCAGTCTTCTTCTGAAAGAATTGTCCTAAAGTCTTGGAAATCGGGTCAGAGTACACCATTTTTGAAAAGGCCTAGTCTTGATCACAACGTTCTTTCATCCTACAGACTCATCTCTTATCTGCCTGTTTTGTCCAAGCTTTCAGAGGGGTCTGTTCTCAAAAAACTCTTGAGTTATATAAATAATTAAAACCTTCCTCCAACCCACCAATCAGCTTACTGTCGTTATCATTCCACTGAAATGGCTGTCACAAAAGTGTTTTCAGACCTCTTTGGTGCAGCCAATGATGGTGAGCTTCCCTTTCTCATACTGTAAAACTCGTCAGCTGCCTTTGACTTAGTTGATCATACTATTTTGTTGAAACGGTTTCAAAGCTGACTGTTTTGAAGGTTTCAGACTGCAAATGGATCAAAAACTACTTGATTGACAGAACTTTCAATGTACAAATCGAATTTCTTTGACTCTTTAGAGGGTGTCCCACGAGGATTTGTTCATGGGCCATTGTTGTTTTCTCTATACAATGGGAACCATAAAAATATAGTTATGAAATACAAGCTAGAAGTTTATCAATATTCTGACGACACTCAAATATATAGCCACTGCAATAATGAAAGCACAAAAGAATTGCAAATAAGAATGTATATGTAGATGAAATCGCAAGTTGGATGGGAGCCAAATGCATCATACTCAACAGTGAGAAAATTGAGATGATCTGCTTCTCTTCTCCATCAGAATCTGAAAAAAATTCCGAGTTGTTCTGTCCGTGTATTAGAAAACAACATCATTCTATAGAAATCTTCAAGAAACTTGACAATCTCTATGAATAGAAACCTCACAGTGTCAACGCAGATCTCAAGAACAATACAGATGCGGTTTACCTCCATGTCAAATAAGATCCATTGAGATATTTTTCACATTGGACTCCTTGAAGACCGTTGCATCAGCTTTATTGTTAAGTCGTATTGACTATGGCAAGATGGGTTTAGTCAGCTTACTTAAATTATCAACGCAAGGTTTTCAATCTATGATCAATATACCACCCAAGCTCAGTACAGGAGTAGGGAAAAATGATAACAATACCCTTGTACTCAAAAAGCTTTACTGGCTGAAAATTGAAAAGAAATTGAATTTAAAACTGCTTTTCAGGTGTAAAAATCTTTCAACTTTCCACAAAACTATTGAAAAAGCCTTTTTAATGCAGTTTCAAACATGTTTCACCAACAACCAAGTGTCAAAATGCATATCGACCCAACTACTTCACCTAAACAACTCTCCTTGTTGTTTATGATATTTATATAAAAGCTGGGATGGCTAAACGGCTTCGATTCTGATTTCACTTGATTCCAAACCATTCTGTCCGTGTAGTAGGAAACAACGTTTCCCTTCAAAATTCCTGAGAAACTTGAGAATCTTTATCGATGGAGACCTCACGATGTCAACGCAGATATCACAAACCATACAGTTATGTTTTAACTCTGCGTCGAATAAGATTCAACAACGAATTTTCGACAATGGAGTTTTTGAGAACTCTTTGAGAACACTTGCATCAGCTCGAGTGTTGAGCCAAAAGCAGCATGGCTTTAAAGAGCTCAGCTAAGGTAGCAACGTAGAATGTTTAATCAATAATGAATACAACAACCAGCCCCATTACAGGAGTTTGGGAATATGATCACATTACCCTTGTACTCAATGAACTACACTGTCCCAAAATGGATTTAAGAACTCAATTCAAAAATGTTCTGCAGATGTATAAGGGTTTGTCCGATAAGGATCCTATATATCTTACACATGACCTAGTTCCAGTCACTAGTCTGCCTGACAAATTGAATAAGAGTGGTTAAATTTAGGAATATTGTTCTCAACAAGTACAAACTCAAGTTATTAGGATTTAAAAGGTTCAGCGTCAGCGGACCTCAATTGTGAAATAACCTCTCTAAAAGTTTAAAAGGTTCAGCTTTAATCCTTTTTTTTTATCTCTGAATACCTACATGTTCTATGAATTTTTACTTTTGTCATAAAAATAATACAGTGTCCTTTATTTTCAAAAAAAATATCAGATGGCTTGATGTGATAACATCTAGGAAGAGTGTCAAAATCAACAATATTGATCGTTGTATTTCTGATCACAAGCTGCTTTTGTGCAGTTGCGAGATGCTTAAACCACCTTCCATATATTGACAGCTCCAAATTATACGTCGAAATTTTTTGGACACTGAAAAATTTATTTCAGAAGTAAAGTTATTTTTGCTCTCAGCTGCCACAAGTCTTGAAGTGAATTCAGCTTTTGACCTTTATAATTCCACTTTGTCAGAGATCCTTGACAAAATGATTTCTCTTAAGACCGTAAGAGTACAGAATAGACTTTTTGATCCATGGTTTGATGGGAACTTTTGTACTTCAAAATGCCTGAAAAGGAGTATAGAAAGGATCTACATGAAGACCAAAAGTGAGTATAATTTTGCTGCACGGCTGGGTCAGATAAAACTCTACAAAAGACTGTGTAGACACTGTGTAGAAGCTTTACTGGCTAAATGTTGAGAAAAAATTGAATTTGAAACTGCTTTTCAGGTGTATAATTTTTTCAACTTTTCAAAAAATTATTGAAAAAGCTTTTCAATTGTAGTTTCAAACGTGTATCACCAACAACCAAGTGTCAATGTGCATATCGACCCAACTAATCCACCTAAAAAACTCTTCCTGTTTTTTTCGATATTTATATAAAAGCTGGGATGACTAAGCGGCTTCGATTCTGATTTCACTTGCTTCCAAACCAATCTGTCCTTGTAGTAAGAAACAACGTTTTCCTTCAAAATTCCTGAGAATCTTAAGAATCTTTATCGATGGAGACCTCACGATGTCAACGCAGGTATCACAAACCATACAGTTATGTTTTACCTCTGAGTCGAAAAAGATTCAACAACGACTTTTCGACAAAGGAGTTCTTGAGAACTCTTTGAGAACACTTGCATCAGCTCAAGTGTTGACTCCAAAGCAACATGGCTTCAGCAAGCTTAGCTAAGGTAACGATGCAAATTATTTAATCGATAATGAATACAACAACCAGACTCATTACAGGAGTTAGGGAATATGATCACATTACCCTTGTACTCAATGAACTGCACTGTCCCAAAACTGATTAAAGAACTTAATTCAAAACTGCTCTGCAGATGTACAAGGGTTTGTCCGATAAGGATCCTACATATCTTAAACATGACCTAGTTCCAGTCACTAGTCTGCCTGGCAAGCTAAATAAGAGTGGTTAAATTTAAGAAAATTGTTCTCAACAAGTACAAACTCAAGTTATTAGGATTTAAAAGGTTTAGCGTCAGCGGACCTCAGTTGTGAAATAACCTCTCTAAAAGTTTAAAAGGTTAAGCATTAATCCTTTTTTTTTATCTCTGAATGCTTCTATGTTCTATGAACTTTTACCTTCGTCATAAAAATAATACAGTGTACTCTATTTTCACAAAAAAATTATCATTTATTAATTTTGTTTTCTTTTAATTTTTTACTATAAATATGATAGAAAAAATTTTTGAATGGCCTCGAAACACTATGGGGTTAATGCCACTATAATAATGTTATTATTTCTACTGTATTGTAGTATATAATAGTGGAGAACCTTTTGTAAGCAGCACAAACTACAATTCAGAAAAAAAAATTAATTCATGTTGTTTATAACTTGAATTTTAAAGACGAAAATTCAAATTGTTAATATGAAAAGTTTGATTAGAATTTTCAAATAGAGCAGACAAAAACGGCCATACTGTAATGAATAAAAACTTGAATTTTGTAACATTTGATTTTGTTAGTTTTTTTTGCCATATTTTACCATTTCCAGCGTTTGTCTAAATGATTTAATGAAAACTATATGAAAAAAAACCTAAACAAGTCAAGAGGCGCTTTTAATATTGACGTCATGTGGTTGTTTTTATTTATTTAAAGAAGAAAAAAAAGTAACGAAATTTAAAAAAATTAATGCTGTACCAAATCTAATTTAATCAATAACGCTGATTCCACACTGTTCGAAAGAGCTCGAGTATATCTGAGAAATATAAATTGGAAAGAAACATTTGCGATTTAATCTCGATATTTTCACTTTAACAATGGCGTTTTCAGCAATTTTGAAAATCTTTTGTTTACTCACTGTTCTCTTCCATTCACCCAACTACGCCAAGGCTTCGAAAAATTTGAAGTTGGTATTTTTTGGTTTGTACTGTTTTTTTTAACGTGTTGAGGCGTTTTGTGCTATGTTGTGGTGAGAGGAGATGTGGTGTTGGTTGAATGGGTGTAGATTTTTGTTGTGTGGTGTTGTTAGATGTGATTCAATAGACTATGGTTGAATATTTTTTTGTGAAATTATTTTTGATGCGGTTTGCTTAGATGAGTTGTGTTGTGATGTAATGTGTTGTCGAGTGAAGTATGATGGGACGTGGTGTTTTTTAATGACGTGCGTTGTATACAAATGTAGTGTGTTATTATGAGCTAAAATGTTGTTTTGTATATTGAAATGTTGTTTGGTGTGAATATTGATTTAATTGCTCATGATATGGTTCATTGTAGTAAAACTAGTTTTCGTATAGTGGGGTGTGTTTTGGTGTAATATGTTTGGGTGTAGTGTACTCTAATGTGGTGTAGTATGGTGTGTTGTGATGTAGTAAAGTGTATTGTGGTGTGCTGTGGTTTAGTGTAGTGTAGAAGGTTTTGAAGTGCTGGTTATTGTAATGCAGTGTAGTTTGATGTGGTGTGGTGTGATATGCTTTGGTATACTGTGTCGTAGTGTGTTGTAGTATGGCAGGTGTGGTATGCTGTATTTTAGTATATTGAGATGTGTCTTGGATAGTGTACTATGATGTGGTTTTTTGTGTTGTAGTGTGCTGTGGCTTGTTGTGGTGTGGTATGTTCATGTTATGATAATGAACATTATGACGTGTTGGAAGGTCTTTTGTTTTTTGGTGTAGTTTGGTGTGGTGTGGTGTGATTAGGTGTGGTGAGATGTGGTTTTGTGTGATGTGTAGCGGGGTGTCAGATGTGGTGGAATTGTTTTGTAATGTGATGTGGTATAGTGTAATATTTTTGTTATGGGGGGTTTTGTGTAGCGTGATACAATAAAGTGTTTTGTCATTTTGGTGTTGTAGTGGTGTACGGAATGGCGTGGTCATGTGTGGAAACGCATAGTGTGTCATTTATAGTAGGATGTTGTGATATGGCGGTTTGTGGTATGGTTTGATTTGGAGTTTTTCGGTGTGCTCTGTTGTGGTGTTCTGTTTTATTGTTTTTTAAAGGGTGTTCTCCAATTCCATTCTATGTGATATAAAAAGATGAAGTGTTGTGTAGAGTACATTACAATACAAATATATAAATCAATATAGTGGCATTAACCTCGTAGAATTACAAAGCCACCAAAACGTATTATTATAACAATGAAAACTTTGTGTAATAATAGTGTTGGAAAAAATTAAAAATAGTGAAAAAAAAAAGTAAATAAAAATATTTTTCATGAAAAAGGTTAACTAGTATCTTTATTATAAGACAAATGATTCAGTGAATATGTCTTTCTTCAGAGATTGACAAAATGATTTTGTTGACTTTGAAGATTTTAGACTGTTAAGCGAGCTTTTCCACAAAAAAAAACAAATGCTAGTTGAAAGCAAAATTTTTTTCACTTCAGCCAATCATAATCTTTGTTTTTCAGACAGAAAAGCAAATGCAACTAGGTCACGTGTCAAATACGCAAGACCTTCATCAGACAAAAACTTTCAGATCTGCAGAGCAATTTTAAAATCAACTCTTTTTTTTATTTTTCAACCAATGAATCTTTTCGAGTACAGAAGTAATGTAGTTATCTTTTCTCACTTTTGTGATGAGTCCCGTTGTTGTCTTGATTATGGAATGAATACCCAAAGTTGCTACTTTAGGTAAGCTGACTGGAACCATGTTGCCACAGACAAAACGAATTTACACTGAAGCTGATTCAAGAGTCTTCAAGATCCCATTTCTCAAACATCTCTTGATAAATTTAAATTGACGCAAAGAGGTAAAACACATCTGTATGGCATTGTTGTAGACGTTGAAATCATGAAGTCTTCATTCCTATAAATTCTCAAGTTCCTAAAAGATTTTGCGGGAAGGATGCTACTTTCCAATACACGGACAGAATAACTTCTGATTATTTCAGATTCTGACGTGAAAAGAACCAGATCACTTTAGTCTTTTCACTGTTGATTTTGAAGCAATTGGCTCTATCCAAGCTGCGATTTCAGCTACACACTCAGAAACTATTCTTGGCGTTTTTTCGGTGCTATCATCTTTGCAGTGGCCACATTATCGAGTGTCATCAGTATTTTGTTAAAATTTTAGCTTGTGTTTCAGAGCTATATTTTCGAGGTCCAAAGTGTTTAGAGAAAACAACAATGGTCTGAAAACGGATTCTTGTGGGACACCGACTGAAAGTCGACAAAACCTGATTTTGTTTCACTGAAGCGTACATTGAAGGAGCTGTTTATCTAACTTTTGAACAAAATACTGTAATAAACTGCGTCAACGGCAGTTAACAGGTTTATCGGTATTGGGAGGGAAAACTTACATTCATCGGCTGCACCAAAGATGTCTGAACACACCTCTATGACAGCCCTTTCAGTGGATTTATGACGATATAAACTAAATAATGGATGAAGAGAAAATTCAATTATCTACTAGCTCGTAAATTTGTTGAGAACAAGTCTCTCTGATAACTTCGACAAAAAAGGCTGATGAGAAATGGGCCTGTAGAAGGAAAAAAATGTTGTGACACAGACAAGGGTTTTCCAACAATGTTGTAAGCAAAGCCGATTTCGAAAAATTCGGAGAAATTTCATCAGAACAAAACTGATTAACCACACTTTTTTTACAAAATTGACAACATCCTTGAAAACTTTTTCAAAAGACGGGTGATTAATGGATCAAACGCATACTGTATCTTTTTGAAGTTTCTGCGTAGCTTTGAGTCGTTCTTCCTCATCTACATCCTGGAGCTTAATGAAACTACTTTTTGTCAATGGGTCAAATAAATTAAATTTTCTCTGGTTTGGATTGAGATTTCTTGCTGACTCAACTTTTTTTTTCTTTAAAGAAATGATTAAAATTTAAAAAGCTGACTTCAGTCAAGAGAAGATCTCTTTCTCTCTTTCGACTTAAAACACTATTAATGTTCTGTGTTTTTTATCACTAATTTTCAGTTATTTCTACGCTTGGGTCTACACAATCTTTTATAGAATTTCTTACGACAGAGCCATGCAGCAAGCTCATTTTCACTTCTGGTCACCATAAAGATCTATTCAAGACTCCTATTTGGACATTTGAGTTACGATAATCCTGCTCATACCAAGAATTTGAAGGTCTCTCATGCACTCTAACGTTTTTTGAAAGATTCATTTTGTCGAAGCTCCTTGACAGTGTGAAACTATAAAGGTCAGCACCTGAATCAACATCAAGTTCCGTAGCAGCTGAAAACAATGACATCTTCACTTCTTAAATGAATTTTCTAGTGTCCAAAAAGTCCAAATGTTAATTTGGAACCGTCGATAGATGGGAAGTAGTTTGAGCATCTCACAACTGCTAAAAAACAGCTTGTGATCAGCAATGCATCTATCATTATAGTCAATGTAAACACTCTTTTTGGATGCTATTACAGCATATTTCTTTTTGGTTATGGGTGGGTTGGTTCGTGAATAAATACAACCATGAGACCTTAAAATGTTCAAAAATTGATAATGTGAATTTTATCCTAGTCTGGTGTAATTTCATTTGTTTGTGTTGTGTGATACAACCTTGCATTCTCGTGTTGCGTGTAGTTTGTTTTGACGGGTACTGTTCATTATTAGTGTGGTATTTTTTATTTGAATAGAATTTGCTCCAATTTGATGGGAAGTGTTATGGTTTGGTATGGTGTATTTTAGTTTGGTGTGGTGTGTCAACTTTGATGAAGTGCGTTATAGTTTTGTAGTATAAGGGGTTGTGTAGGTGTGCATTTCATGAAATGTTGAGTGGCCGGTGTAGATTTGTCTGTTTGGAGTATTATGGGTTTTTAGTGGAAAAAATAAAAGACCTTTTTTTAATAAAATATACATTGGGTTTTCAACAAAAAAATTGTAATTTTGTTTAGTTTGGTCAGATAAAAGGTGATATCATTGTATAGTCTTGTGTGGAATTATGTGCTCTGATACGTTGTAGACTGAGTAAAAAGAATGATTTTCCCATGGAATAAGTAGCAAGGTTTGTTAATGTGTTTTTGTATCATCTGTGACTTTCAACATTCTGAGGGTGGCTGTTTCTTTCGTTTTTTGCCAGTAGGGAGTTCCATGATGACGCTAAAATGTTCCGATCAATAAAAGCAATGTAGTTCCAAAAAAGAAAATGTATCAATAACCTTAAAAATCATTTAAAAATAAATTTTTTTGATTAATTTCTTATCAGAATTGGAAGAATGCTGAATGATAGTGATTCGGAATACAACAAAAATGGAAAACAGAAATATGTGGAAACCTTTCAAACCGAGCAACAAAAAGGTATGAAAATTTTCTGTTGCAATACAACACAACGACGTGTTATTTAAGTAGAGTTAGACCATCATGATCACAACACTACTGGAACTTTTGGAGAATGCATGATTAAGTAATTAAGTTTGAGATTGCAAAGACAAGAGCAAGTTTTTTATGTCTCTCAAAAGTATGTATAAAGATAATTAAGAAAGCGAAGTTAAAATAATGTTTGAAAAAAACAAAGCTGAAAAATTTAAAAATTTGATAACCTTTTTATTTTTATACATTTACGGACTTTTGTGGTTATAAAAACACCAATAATCAAAAAAAAATTGATACAAGTTTCATTAAAAGGCCTCAAAGTTGACGTTTAAAATTGATAGATATCAGATAGTTCAAAATTGAATTCATAAATGAAAGAATTTGAAGAATGAGAAAAAACACTAAAATCGATTAAACTGTTTCAAGACATGAAATTCTTATTTGAGAAGAAGTTAGCATAGTGAAAAGAAGAAACAATTTTTTGTAAAGTTCAAAATTACCCACAGTTTTTCTTACTTTTCAGAAATTAAAATTATTTTATATTGTTTATTCTATATATTTTCTCATCAAATCCAAACATACGTTAAAATTTCACAAAGCACGTCGAAATTTAAAAAAATTTCAATTGAACACAAAAGTGAATTTTCAATAAATCTTACTCAAATCACATACATATATTGACAAAATGTAATCAAAAGCATAATCAAATGAATCTTTACCACTTTATAAAAGCAAATTTATTTAGGAATCACAAGAACATTTCATAAATACTTGAATTATAGATTCTTTGGGTATGTTGTGAGGTTTTGGTGATGTAAAAGATGTGGTGTGGTGTACACTCTGTGGTTTGGTGTGATTTGATGTGGCATGGTGTTGTATCGGATGTCTCATGTTTTAGTGTGGTGTTGTTTTTTTTGGTGTAAAGTGAGATGGTTGAAAGTAATTTTAATTGTGTTCGTGGAGGTGTTAAAGTGTAGTTTGGTCTGGTGTGTTGAAATATGGTGTGGTGTGATTTAATGTTGTTTGATGTAGTATGGTGTGTGTTGTGTAGGGTAGTGTAATGTGGTGTCAGATGTGTATTAGATATTGAGTGGTGTGATGTAGTGAAGTGTAGTATGTTATGGTGAGTTTTCATTTAGTAGGTTTGTATGTTATAAGGTTCATCATCAAATTATAAGAACCTTCTCTGTAAACCTAGATGTTTGGCATAGATGGGTTTTTGTTGTTTTTGCATGGACTGTTGGTGTTGTTTCCACAAATGAATGCTGTTTGTTTAAAGTATTTATTCTGACTTTTTTGGCACTTTGAAAAAATCCTTTGTTGTTTTCCAAAAACGTTACGCGGGAAGTCTTCTGTCTTGATTTCCAAAAAAAAAATTTTCTCGAAGTTGTCTACAAAGTTTCAACTTATTTTGTCCAGAAATTTTTTTTGTCGTGGATTATTGACCGCCTTTCCTTTTGTAGCTTTTTGTTTCTATCTGATCTTTTTTCTGATTTTTTATTCTTAATTATTTCATGGGTTTTTTTAGGTAGTCAATTTCATGTCAGTGTTTATTTAGGCAATTATACAACTACATTCACTCTGCACAAATATTTTTTTATGCCAAAGACTTGAGAAGTTTAGGGTGTACATCATCTGACCCGATTTCTTTGAAACTGTTTTCCGAAGTTATTTACTTTATGTATTAATTCGAGGTAGTTAATCCCAATTATACTTTGTATATCTTTTCTTCACCAGCTGCATCATGTCCCAATGTAAATAAACCGTTCAAAAAAAAATTTCGGATTCCCAACACTTGTCAGCTCAAGATTATGGTTTATGAGTGTGACCATTTTGCTATTCAAAATTTTCTAGATTGAATTCATCTTTATTAAACTTTCATTTTTATTGTATTTTATATTTATATTATGACAGACTAATGAATTATTCAGGTTGTTAATTGAAGATGGTCGTCTGTAACTGTTTTTCAAACGGTCGTCGTTTTAGTTTCACTTTGGTCATTTCTGTATCTTAATCCTTTTTGAAAAACCTATTTTTAAATCCAAAGAGATATGTGTCTGTAGCATTATAGTGAGCAAGCAAAGTATGAAAACTTGAGGCTCATGAATCGATTTCGGATTCAGGTTTAAGTTATAAGAAGCGGTAACTCAAGTAAAAAACAGACGCCGTCCTAAAGTAACTTAATTGCCATGTTTCATCTCAGTTGCTTGATTTGGTGCTTAACAAATTAAATTCCTTATATTTATAACAAATTCAATAAGTTTTTCATGAGTGAATAGATGAATAAAGAATTATTTATAGCGACAGTGAAAACTGCGATTGACAAAAAGTGATTGAGAAGTATAGAAGATCAAATGAAAGTTTTAAAATGTTTACAAAAAGTCATCTGGGAAGTTGACAGGCGGAGGTTGGGTGACGGAAAATTCCATTAACTAGGTTTAGTGTGGGAAAAGAACGTTGGACGAGGAGGTTTAAAAAATTGGCTGATGCAACTTGAGGCGGGATTGAAAGAATCTGAATAATTTATGTGGACTTCAAATGATGAAAAAATCACTTTTAATAAGATTAAATTTTTTTCGTAGTCATTCTTTCAGTTGAGATCAAAGTTCTGAAATGGGTATCAAAAACAAAATAGGCTATGAAACCAAATAAATGATCTTCAAAGTGTTATAATTGAATCATAGCTCAATAACAACAAAAATTGAATTAAAAGAGTCAAATTAATTGAAACTTTAATCTCACATGAAAGCCAACTAGAATAAAACTAATTAATTTTGGAATCGAATCAAAAAAGTTTACAAATTTCATAATTACCTAGAAGAACTTCTAAAAAAAAATACATGTTACAGTGATCGATACAAAAAAAGACGACAAAAATCAAAATAAGAAAACAGTCAAATTAACATGAATTATAAAATTTACAAAAAATCTGAACTAAAAAAAAAATCAATTTCAACTCTAGAAACATAGGAATAAACTTTAAACTTTGAAGAAAAAAAATTTAACTCAAAAAAATCAAACTATTGTTAAAGAATTTTTTGATCTGGTTTTTTTAAATCTTTTGAGCTAAGCATGATATATATATTTTTTTAATAGTTTTCATCAGATCAAATTCAAATATATGTTGGAAATGGTACAAAACATGGCGACCAATTGAACTACAAAAAAAGAAATACTACTTCGTTTGTTTCTGACTCATTTGATTACGCTCCCTGAGAGCCCAGGGCATGCGTCATTCAACGGAAAACTTATTGTTTAAACATTGGGCTAGTATTCTGTTTAACACTGATACTCTATAATACTTGAAAAGTTTATAAAATGTTATTCCTGCTATATAAATTTTTTGATTAAATTAGATTTAAATGAAATTGCTTTTTTTCGACAGTATTTGAGCTTATGTCTTTAACATTCAAAACATTTTTATTTCAAGTTCATTTTTTCTAAATTTAACTATAGTTTCAATTGCAGAAGTGTTTTTTTGTTCTACTTCAGATGACAAAAAAAAATTTTCTATTGGTTACCTGATTTGTTGCTCTGTTGATTTTTTCATAGGTTTGAGTTTCATTTTGTTTTGTTCTAGGGCAAAGATTTTCAGAAATCTCAACAAAAGATAAAAAAGTTGAACAGTCTTCAACCTATATGGATTATGGTCCAAAAAAGGCAATTGATAAGGATCTGTCAACGATGGCCGTGACACGTTTTGAAAGAAGAGCTTGGTGGCGTATGAATCTCGGAGCAGCTTACATTGTTTTCAGAGTAATTGTATTTTTTGAAGAAAAGTTAGTGATTAGTGTTTTGATACACGCTCTGATATAATCTCTGAATTAAAAAATTTCAATGATTTTTTAATAATTCGGTTTATATATATATTTTCAGATTCATTTGAAATCAATTGTTTGGCATTACAAAATTAATGTATATTTAATTTCTGTTTTTTTCAGATCATGTAAAATCCTTTTAGAAAATTCTAAAACTGATTTTGAAACCGCTAATTGTAAGGGCAATAAGGCAAAAAAGTCATTAGGATTAAAGACATGGTTTGGATGTTTTTCAACGAATGCCTACATTTTTGTGGAAATTTTTTCAACAAATGGCGTCATCAAGCTTCGAGAAGTTAAAGTTTTTGGAAGTGAGTGCCTCCTTTCATCAAAAGATTTTATATCTCATGAATTTCTTTTTGAAACCTTCAAAAAAAATTTCTTCTCTCGATCATATTCAAAAACATATACAACGTCTTTCTAAACATCATTATATCCAAAAAACCTTTCAAAAAAGTTTAAACAAAAACAGGAAGAAGCGATGGAAAACAAAAAAGTCCAAAAAAAAGTACTTTCTTTGTTCCGTGGTCTGCTTGTTGATATAACAATATGCTAATTGATTAGTAAAACATTGAATATAAAAAAAGACGAGAGTACTTCGAAAAAAATAGTAAAAACAAAAATGTTGAAAAAAAAGAAAAAAAAAGTTTTTTCTTAATTTTTAATTTTTTAATTTTTTTAGTCACACATATTTTGATAGAAAGATGTTGCCTTCCATAACGACTGTGAACTGAAAAGTAGGATAAAAAATGACGGAGGTACTGGTTGGGTAAGTTAATGTTTAACTCAAACCTAGCAGCTTTGTTCCTTACGCGTTGTAGTCGTCTTTGTCGCTGTGTTTTTTTGTGAAACGTATACTCACAGTAGTCTGACATACGGATGACCAAACAGCGATTCAAAGTTGAAACCATGTCATTTGTGAGGTATGAAAAAATGAAAGAAATGGCACAAAGATTATAGTGAGATAAGGGAATGACTGAGTTTATGTGCTGATTAAACGATATATTTTCGTCAGAAGGAAAGTCGAGAACCTTGAGCGGTTGGGTCAATATGCAGCTTAGTGACTGGTGTAATTTTGTAAATGGTTGGAGAAATTGGAAGTGGGCTGTAGTTTACTGGAAAAGCAAGATCGATATTGGTTTTTTAGAAAAATGAAGTAAGTTGGGCTGTATTCTACATGTTGGAAAGATGTCCTTCTTGGAGGTTTGTTGAATTGGTATTGAAAAGTGAGGTTCAATGCAATTATTAAAAATTCATTGAATGTATGGTTCTTTCCTGCAGAAATTTTTGATATTTCTTTTCATATCTCATGGAGTTACAATTCAAAAGCTATTAGTTTCATTGCTTTAAGTAACTTTTTGGCTGAATTTGCCTTGATTAGAAAAATCCTTTAAAAGACTGATTCAAATGTTTTTTTGTTTATCTTTAATTTATTGAAAAAAGAATTTTTGAAAAAATTGTATCCCAGCACACTCACCACGTTTACGACGGTGGAAAAGGCTGGTGAGGTTTTAGAATGTAGAGAATTTGTGTGGCTCATCTAGTGATTTTTGTTTGAAAAGAAGCAGTCAATGATACGGCTTTTTTTGTGTGCTGATGAACTGATGTGTTGAATTAGAGGGTTATTTATGAGTTTTTATGGGTACCTAAAAATTGATTAGATTTTATGTCTTTTTGCGGTTTTTGTTAGATCCAGGTATCCATATTCTGTCTGAAAATTTGGTTTTTGACCGATTTTACATCTTCATGAGTTATGGATTTGATGCAACTCTGGAGAGCTCTGTGATTCTATTATTTTAGATTTTGAATGGTCTGACTGGTTTGAAAAATAAAAAAACATTATTGGTTTTGAAAAAAATAGTCGTGTGATTTCTGAAAAAGCTGTTAATATTAAAATCAAAAAAATATTTAAAATCTATTTAAATTAAATGCAAAACTATTCCAGTCTGAACTTAAAAAATAAAACTTCAGAATTGAGTTTAAAATTTTGAGCACTTTTTGATTTCAAATAATTGAAAGGTAATTCAACAAATTATTACACCATGAACACGAGCGATATTTTAATTTCTTTGTCGACTTTTTAATATAGCCGTTTTCTCAAGTAGTGAATCTCTTTGTATTTCGTCATTGAGAAAATTTAACAGTTTTTGTTTTCATCCTTAAAACAGTTACGGCAGCGACCACTCCAACCACTTCTGATCTGAAACAAACTAAACCACCACCGGGATTAACAGAGGAAAATTTATCTGAACAACCCAACCAAAAAAGTATGACGACGTGAATTCAACTTTTCCATATATAGTTGTTCTTTACATACTTATGATGAAAATTTTTTTTGACACACTCTTTTCACGACAGTGACCACTACAATTACTTTTACCCAAAACAAACTAAATTACAACTGCTAACAGCAACAGAACTTTCAATTGGAAAGAAAACTTATAAACAAGGTATTTCTTAGCGTTAAAATCTTAGTCCATAATTTTCGTGTGAATCTTGTTAAACTCAACAATATTTTACATAAGTCTGTTTTTATTATGTAATTTCATTTTTTTCCCAATATCTTCTAATTTATTTACTATAAAAAAATTCATAAAAAATCACTTTTTTGATTTTAATTTTGTTTCAAGTCTTAATTGTTTCTTTCAAAAATTATTAGTTGCAATGAATATATTTTTGTGTGGTCTTTTTTTGAAAAAAGCCTGAATTTTTCATAGATTAAAATGAAAACCAAAACAGCTAAAAAAAGTTCAAATGTATTTTTTTACACAAAAACGTTGTTGATAGTGGCCTCGAAACTTTACGGGGTTGATGCCACTATATTAATATTCGTGTTTGTATCGTATTGTAATGTTTTGATAGTTTCTTTACACATGCGTTTTCTCAACTTTTTTTATAACTCTTTTAAGGCTCTTATACAATTAACGGCCGCTTTGATTCAAACCCTTCACTTTTGACTATTTTTCCAAAGTTTGAACCACACCACTACGTCTTTTTATTCTTATTCAACTTTTTCCATTATCACTCTTTTGAGAAAAGTCATGCTTAGTTATACAGAAAAAAGCGCAAAACAACATGTGAATTTTGAACAGGTATTTTAGTATGCGTTGCCAAAGTGATATGCGTTCCCAACGTGATATGCGTTGCCAACGTGGTATGCGTTGCCAACGTGGTATGCGTTGCCAAAGTGATGCGAGTTTAAGCCGCTGAGTTTTCATTCTTCAAATTTCACTATTTTAATCACTTTTTTTTCAATTTTTTTTATTGATTTAAAAAAAAAATTTTTTTTTTAAATTCATCTTTCATTTTGTTTAACATTTTTTAAAACTTTTTCTCTCGCGATTTGTTCATTTCGATTGATCATTATTTTTTATTTGAACTTTTTTTTTACAATTTGTTATAAATTCAATGCTGACTTTCATGACTGATAACTTTTTGTTTTTGTATATTTTAATGTTTTCTTCTTTAGTTCGATTGTTTGCCGTGTTTTTGTAACATTTCCAGCGCATGTCTGGACTTGATCTAATAAAGACTATAAGATTTACGCATACTTCTGTAGTACAACTTTTCTGAATTATTTTTCTGTTTAAATCAGGTACTTCAAATTAATTTGTTTATGTAATTGAAGTTTTTGAAGTTAAGAAAATTTTTCTCTGTTTTTTTAATTAACTCACGAAAAATTTAATTTTCAGAATTTTTACCTTCTTATGTGAAATGGATTGTTTTGTTTGGTTTTGCATTAGTTTCCATTAGTTCCACTTTTTACATGTGAGTTCTGGAATCTAAAGAATGTTTTATAAAAAACAATGAAAGCAACCTATAGAAATACTTCGTAAAAATTAAAATAAAATAATAATGAATAAAACGTTACAATCATTCCTCAGAAACAGAATTATAAACAAAACGACTAAAGTGCTAACTGAAGCAGAAAAAAGAATGGAAAAAAAAAAAGAGATGTTCCGAAGCTTCCCACTTTTTAATAGCTTCGCAGTTCATGAGTGTTTGGTCTTGAAGATAACCTTGAAAGTAAAGCTTTCGAAAATATCACAAAAATATAATGCCAGAAAATCAAAAACTCAAATTGTAAAAGCAAGGAAACAAAAAAATTTCAAGAAATCAAGTATATGGTACCAAAAAATAAAAGATGAAACAAAGAAAAAATGCAAAATGATATTTATAATCAATTATAAATTAGTTTGAGAAGCTTATCGTGAAAAAGAGAAAACATTTTGATGAAAAAAACATTATGTAATGTACAAATATAAAAAAAACACTTTTCAAATACTAAAAGCTATTTTGAATTTAGTCCAAAATGAAAAGTAAAAAAAAAACTATAAAAAAATTTTCAATAAAATTTGTAAAATGTTAATGGCAAAATGTAAAATATGAAAATATGAAAAACAGTTAAATATACTAGCTCAAAGAATATCTAAAAAAAAAGACAAAAAAAATTAAAATAAATTATCAAAAATTTTGAATTTGAAATGAAATGAAAAAACAAAAAAAAAATTTTAAAAAAGATTAAAACTCATAATCTGAGTTTTTTTTAACAAAAATGAGCTCACAACTAAATAAAATATCCTAAAAATCGTAAAACTATTTTGAAATTATTTGTTTCGTAAAAGTACTTTGAAGATTCATCTTGTGTCTCAACATCTGCTCCATCAACTAACATCTTCCATTCATCCCACACCTTTTTCAATCAGCCAAAGACATGGCGTTCTTACCCAGTCTTCGATAGACCAACTTTTGAATTTATTTCATTTAATATTTTTTGACAGGTGACACTGAAAGTGAAAATAAATTTCCAAATTTTTTCAATTGTTTTTTCAAATAATTTAATACTGTTAAAGATTTAAAATACATCAGATACTTAATCTTTGGTATTTTTCTGTCATAAACTTATTAGAAAACATTGAAATTTTGTAAATTCCTTCTAATTATTTTCAAAAGTTAAATTACTTAATATCAACATGAAATTGAAACGAAATGTTTATATTTAAAAGTTCTAAAAAGACAATTTTATAAATGGAAAAAAATAATTCACTAGAATATTATGATTTTTGATAATCTTAATTATTTCTTATACTTAATCTAGAAAAACCAAAAAAAAACAACATTTTAAGGTTATCATATTCTAAAACAGTACATTTTTAAAAATTTTATTCAATAATTTTCAAAGTTGCAGGGCTGTTTTTCAAATTTTTTTCAAGAGTTGGAAGCAAAAAATTATAAGTGCTAAAGACTAAGCATGTAGAGCTATTGAAAGCTTTAGTGGAAGTTTGTAGCGTGGTCTCTGAGAGTCCATAGTATAAAGAGCTAAAAGTGTCGATGCGGAACAAAGGGAGAGAAGAAATTACTGAGTTGATGGTTGGATTGTCTAAGGAAGATTTCCGTTGTTTGATATGAAAAAGATTAAAAAATGATAAAGCTACATTTTTAGTATTAGAGAAATTGAAAAGTCAAAAATAAAGCTCAAACTATGGATGGTGGAAAAAAGAGCAAGTTAAAAGTTTGATGAAAAATCAAGTATGAAAAAAGATCCAATAAGTCGAAAGACATGCTAAAATGAATAAGATCAAACTTTGAAGGATTGAGTTTGAAAAACAGAGAATCACACCAAAAATTATTTTGCTATTATGAGAAAAAAGATTGAAGCTAGTAGAAAATAGGTTAATTAGGAAATGAAGTTAAAATAAAAGAGTCATCGGCATGAAGTTGACTATGAAGAGTGAATGATGAAATAAATTTCGTGGATTCAGAAGTAAAAAAAAGAAAAAACCAAAAACAACAAATTGAAATAAAGAAAAAATAAAAAGAAAGTTGTATAAAGATACTACAGAACTTCTGTTGGAAAGGTAAAAAAGGTCCATTTAAAACAAGAACCAGAAATATCAAAAGATCAAAATTGTTATAATTTTTGAAGAACAAGCGTTCATCAAGTGATTTAGAAATGGATTCGATAGAAAACTTCAAATTTTTCTTTTGAAAGCGACATTCTATTTGGAGAACAAATGCCAGCTGATTTCCACCTTTCAGTTTAGCAGCACGAAAAACCGTTCATTTGGGAGCGCATTTTTAAACGTGAAAAAAACGCACATTATAGATGTGTTGCTTAATTTACTATTCTTTCCAATAACAGCTTCAATATTCTTTCATAGAATAGCGTCATCAAAAAAATCAACATACTGAGATGTAACTGAATTCAAAATTTCGTGTGTAGTGAAAAGGATGTCTTCAATTTTAAGAATGTCTTATCAATTAATTGATCAAGTTTACTGATAACACTTATCTTGTCACCATCTAATCTTATTTTGAAGTTTCTGGTTTTTGTTTTGAATGAATTTCTTCTTATCTTCTATTCTTATTTTTTCATTTGGTGTACCTCAGGGTTCTATATTTAGTCTTCTCTTTTTTGCTCTTCTTACTTCTGAGCTCCCAGGAATTCTTTCTTAATTTTTTTAGAATCAAATTTATTCTGATGACTTTTACACCCTCAGTTCGTTTTCTCAATATGACTTATCTTCTACCATCTCTAAAAAAATGTATCGTCTTTTTAAAATACTTTTTTGAAGTAAGTTTGTGTTCCATAAACTCAATCTTTTGAAACCCGATCTTATATATTTAACAAGTCTTTTTAACAACCTAATTATTTCATGGAAATACTACTCTCAAGTTATGTTTTTCAATGAAACTTATGCATTTAATATTAAGACAAATAAAAAAATTGAAATACAGACATTGCAGTGAAATCGTCAACTAACGCCTAAATAAATACCGTTTGCCAATTTACTCAAGAAGAAAGTAAACAAGTGTTGAAAGGCATCACAAAAAATTGTGGTATCCAGACAGATTTATTTGTGAATATGAAAAACGGCTGGACAAAAAAGACATTACAGTAAAATCGTCAATCTACAGAAACACCCTTTGCCAATTTACAAAACAAGAAAGGGATCAAGTGTTGAAAACATTGCAATGAATTGTGGTATCTAAACAGATTTTCTTGTGAATAGGAAAAATGGCTAAAACGAAAAATAAAAAAAAGAAGAAAGAAACTTGAAATATTTCAATTTTTTCTAGTGTGTGGTTTTAAGAGATGATTTAACTCAACTTCTAAAACTCATTCAATTGATTTCAATAGACAATTCTGCTTTTGAACTTCTTAAAACATTTTACCATTCCTTAATTGATTAATTTTATTAAAAATTTTTGAATAGTCATTCATACACAGTTTCAGCGATGTCAGATCTCACCAACTAAACCACGCACGCCTCATCAAATCAGATCAAATCACAAAAAAACATAACGTGGTATACAACATCACAACATTTCTCACTCCATGTTAAAACGCCCCATTTGAGCAATACAATAAAAACTAGACCATACAACACCACGCCACAAAAATCCACAAAGACATACCTCACACCATCTACACAAATCAAAACCAAGTCAAACTACAAAAGGCAAAACCATACCTAATCAAAATCAACCCCCACAGCACAGTACAAACATCTTCATACTATTAAATTACTTTTTGTAGCTACAGTACACCAGACCACAGTAACCACAACACATTCCACTACACCAAACTATTGCCATCACTTCACTTTACAACTTCAATAAAACACATTTTATCAACTTTTCCCAACATGTAAAACCAACAAATCATGTTATGCCACAAAAGAACGCTTATCATCACAGCCCAATGTACCAATTAAAACATAAACTCATCCCACTAAACTAAATAAAAAATCAAAAATTTTTTACTCCAAATTTTTTTACATCAAGATGAACCAAATATTGCTACACCAACGGATATAACGAATCCACACCAGCTCACATAAAAAAAGTTGCATAAAGCCACGCCTCATTGTACTACACTATACCGCGCCATTTTTCAGCAAGTATGACTGAAGCAAGTTCAAACACAGATTACCACATCACATAACAGCATACTTCAACCCATCGCGCCACGCCAAAACCCCCTTTAAAACACACACACCGCTGAACCATTTATCATTATATCCATGAAAGACAGAACAATACTAGGAAAAGACGAATATCATTATAGTGACATAACATATTTGAGTTTTGAAACTACTCAAATTTTTTCATAGTTTTTATGGTTATGAAATAAAATTAAAATTAATCTAAAAAAACCATTCTAAAAAAAATTTTCGTAAAAATATACTATAAAATTACTTTACTCAGGGAGTTGAACTTTATTGAACAGCTGACTCTTTAAAGTTCGATGAAAGGATTTTATTGAATTTTGAAAGTTTAAAAGGTTGGGAAAATTGATCCAAACAGGTCCACCGATGCTGAACTTTTTCGATTTTAATAACTTGAAATTGTGCTTTTTAAAAACAACATTTTTCGAATTAGTGGATCTTTGTTTTTTATTCCCAGGCAGGCTAACAACTGGAACTAGATTGCGTTTCAGATATGCAAAACCTTACTTGTAAATTTGAAACAAAATTAAATAAATCATGAGTAGTCAGCCAGTAAAGCGCTCTGAGCATAGGGGTAATTTGCTCATACATCCTAACTCCAGTCATGAACCTGGCTGTTGATTTTAATGTGGATTGAATATTCTGCTGACTTACTTTTTATTGAAAAGAACGATTGGCATTCAACGAGTCAAATTTCATCAGCAGAAGAGCTTTTTCTTCAGAAGAAAAAAACTATTAACGCAAATCCAAATGTTAGTCGTTTTGTTTTTTGAATCACTAAGTTTATTATTACAGCGCTATCTAAACTTGTGTCTACACAAGCTTTTTTAGAGCTTCTTTTGACTGGTCATAAAGCAAAATTATCATCCTTCTTGGTCTTTATATAGATAATTTGAACATTTCATTCTTTGACAATGATGATTGAACCATGGATTTGGCAATCTCTCATATTCAATAACAGTCTTTGAAAAATTATTCTGTCAATAAGCCTCGATTGAGTTAATTATGAAAACATGAGATTTTTACAACACATTATATTTTATAGCATTATAGAACACCCCACCAAACCTCATCACACAATAATAGACCACATCATACTAAACCTCACCACATCACCCTACATCACATTATACCCAACCACACCATACATTACCATACCAAATCCGACAATTTTATATCTCGTTAGGATATTGTGTGCTGGGCTGCAATACGCAACTCAAAAAGTCGAATATTTCAAAAAATTAACTTCACTGCAAATTGACACATCACAAACCAATACAGTACAACAATCCAAAACACGTCACCCCATACTCTACCAAATCTACAACGAAGTACATTATATCACATCACATCTCACATTCTAGCAAATATAACACGACACACCAATTTGACTACAACATACCAAGTCACGAAACACAAATCCACAACACCAATTCCTTTCACGTTATTTTCAACCATATTTTTTTCACATCCGACTTCATCATATCACACCACAAGCCAGTGAACTAAAACTACATCTCGCTAAACCATAAATAACCTAAAAACAAAACATAAAACCATTATGAACTTCATCTAATCTTTTTGAAGCATTTTTACAGCCGAGTGAATTGAAGATAAAAAGGAGGAAAGAAAAAAATTCTAAAATTTCTGAGTAAAACATATAAATGATCGCCAATGAAGTTAAAACATTTAATTCCATGTATGCGTTGCCAACGTGATGCCAGTTATTGCCGCTGAGTTTTCATTCTTCAAATTTAACTAATTCCATCAATTGTTTTTAAGTTTTTCAATTGATTCACTGTTTTAAAGTAATATTTCATTGTGTTTAGTATTATTTCAACTTTTCTTCATGCGATTTGTTCATTTCATAGGTTCAATGAAGATTTTTATGACTGATAACATTCTGTTCTCGTATATTTCATTGTTTTCTTTCATAGTTCGACTCTTCACCGTGTTGTTGTCTTGATCTTATGAAAACAATAAAGAAAAACACAACAATTAATTCGAAGATTTTGTTATTCAATTGTGAAAACAAATTTTATATCAAATAACTGTGATTATCTGAGTATATCGACATTAGAGCTGAAATTTTTTCATATAATTATTCAACCATATCTGTAAAATGTGTTTGAAACAACGTTATGAGGTCAGCTATTGAAACGCTTCTTTCATTCTTGTTTTTTTCTTCTTTCTTAATATTTTATATATATATTTACTTTTTTTTTAAATGTTTTATTTCGTTCCAATCAAAGCATTTGTTAAACGCTTTTTAGAATTTTGTTCAAAGGCGTTTCTAGAAAAACGGTTCTATTCACTGCTGAGCTACTAGGTGATTGAGCAGTTTAAAATGACGTCTGTTCAGTTGTTAATTTGCCGTTTTCGAGCTTTGTATTTCAGTTGTTCCGTTCACGCTTTACAGTGGAACAAGATAACCATAAGATTACAGGCACACTGACGTGTTACAAAAAATTAATTCCATAAAATGTAAAAATGAATAATTGTAATGAAATTGAAAAGAATTAAAAAAAATAAATAACTGAAATTAAAAAAAAATAAATGAAATAATTTAGAATAATTTAAAAAAAATCTTTATTGAAGCAAATCAAGACAAACGCTGGAAATGGCACAGAACATGGTGAACAATTGACATTAAAAAAAATTAAATCAACTGAACGTCATTAGATCTGTTTAATGTCTGTTGCAAAAAAGCAAAATCTGACAAAAGAATCAAACTTAAAAATTTTTTAAATGTAGTATTGAGTCATAGTTTATATTGTATGACTTATGAAAAACGTTTCATCATATTAACTAAAACTCGATTGTTCTGAAAAAATTCAAGAGAAAAATTGTTTATTAAACCTGAGCCTTAAAAGTTCAGAACTGAACCATATCTTGAAACCGCATAATATACCTATTTGAAAGTTCATTCAAGTTATTTCTTCTTCAGCCAGTTCTCTTATTAATGATAAAGTCTTTCTGAAGACCACAATTTCTTGCAATGTCTTTTTTTTCACCAGCCATCTCTAAGATTCACAAGTAAGTTTGTTTAAATAACAAAATTCTGAGCAATCCTTTTTAAGACTTGTTCACTTTTTTGTTAAGAAAATCCGCAAACGGAATTTTTGTAGGCGTTAGTTGACGATTTCACTGCAATGTCTGTATTTCAGACAAAATAATGGTGGATTTAGCAATTATAGAAAAGTCATTTGGAAATCTTTGCAATCAGCAAAATCTATAACTCTCAGATAAATTAACTTAGTTATTACTAACAATTAAAATTTCAAAGTTCGAATAGTAGTTTGTAGTGCTTGCTGAGATGGGATGGAGTAGATTCTGCTCTGTTATTGTTTGTTATATTTGTGTTGTTGGTCTTGCATTCTCGTATGGCGTGGTGTGGCTTGGTTTTGTTTGTTGTGACGGGTCTTGCTGAATAGTAGTGCCATGTTTTCTATTGTGGTGTAGTATCTTGTAGTTTGATGGGGGGCGTAGTGGTTTGTTTGAGCTGTGTTCTTGTTTAGTGTGTTGAGTTGCGTAGTAGTTTTGTGGCATTGGGTCTTGTGTAGGTGTATGTTTTACAAGACTTTTAATGGCTGGTGTAGTCCTTGGTCTGTTTGAAATGCTATGGGTGTTTGGTGGGAAAAGTATGAGACCCTCATTTATTGAAATATATATAAAAACATTCTGTAACAGCTGATAGGTTTGGTCAAATAGAATACACTTTTCTTATCTAGTTTCGTGTGTTTTTTTTCTGTTTTGTGATTCCTTGTATCTTGAATTTGCAAGAGTTAATGTTTTGTGGAATAATTAGAAAAGTGTGATTTTTGTGATTCCGTATCATCTGTGACTTTTATCACTTGAAGAGTGGCTGATTCTTTCGGTTAATGCCAGCATGGAGTTCCGTGATGACACTTGTATTTTAATCTATAGAAGCAATTTAGTTTTGAATAAAGCACAACCTTCCAATAAAGGCTCTAATAACTTATATTTTTTTTATTTAAGAAGTGTTTTGACAATTGTTGAAAAAAAATGATACGGAATATCACAAGAATTAAACAAAGATAATTTTCGAAACCTTCCAAACCGCAAAAAACAAGGTATGAAATAATTTTAATACAATACAAAATCTTGAAAAATGCTTTGAGCATTAACCCATCAGGATTTTAAAAATGATGGGTTTTCTGAAAAATGAATTATTTATTTGAGTATTCGAAAAAAAAAACAAAAAGAGCTTCTCTATGTCTTTGAAAGTATATGTATAAAAATCATAGATGTAAACATAATGAGGAAATAGGTCAGGTTTTTTTATAATTTGAAACTACTACGTTTTGTTAATCACTGTTCAAATTTTCATTCTATTTTGAATCGTATATTTTAAAAAAAGATTGTATTAAGTTAATAAATCAAATCCAGACTTTGTATGAAAAATCCACAAAGCATGTGAAATTGAAAATAAACTTGAATAAACTTGCTTTTCATTTCTACAATGAAGCTAATTCAAATCACATCCAAATATTTTACATAGTTTTCATTGAAGCAAATTCCGACAATTGCTAGAAATGGTGCAAAACATGGTAAACAATCGAAATAATAACAAATGAAAGTAACGATAACTGAGTTTCAATGGTCTCTTGCATGAAATCAAAAACTGATTATAGATTCAAAATAAGGAATCTTATTTATTTAAATTTAATTAGAGTTTATATTGAATAATTATTGCAGAATGTTATTTCAAAATAACAAAAACTGTTTTGTTACGAAAAATCTAAAAAAATCAAAAAAAATTTTTTTAGAGAATCAACTTAATGAGCTTTGAAATTTGAGATTTTGAAATACTCATAACTTACTCATAACTTAAAGTCACATAATACAACTATTGGAGAATTTAATTTAGAATAATTTATCTTGTCTCCTTTTTTCCTTTTTAGCCACTTTTTATATTCACATGGATGCCACACCAACCCTACCAGTCAGCTTACCATCGTCATCATTCTATTGAAACGGCTTTCACAAAGGTTTATTCAAACATCTTTGGCGTAGCCGATTTTTTAATTCTAAATATTGTTAGATCATCAACTGTTTCTGATTAAGTTGATTGCAGTATTTTGTTGAAAAGGTTTTCGAGCATATTGTCAACGCAGATATGAAAAACCATAAAGTTTTACCTCTGCCTCGAATAAAATCCATCAAAGTAGGTTTGACGAAAAATTCTTTAAAAACAATAAAAACACAAATTTTATTATAGTGGCATTAACCCCGTAAAGTTTCGAGGCCACATCACATCATCTTTAGTGTTAGGTTTTGCTTACTATGGCGAAATGTTTTTAGTAAACTTTTTCAAGGTAGCAGCGCAGAGTATTCAATTCAAACTCAAAACAACAGCCAGGCTCATTACAAGCGTAGTGAAATTTGATCACATTACTTCTGTACTAAAAAAATTATACTTACTAAGAATTTACGAAAAAATTGAATTTAAAAATGTTTTTTAAATGCACAAGTGTTAGTCAAATGAGGGTCTAGTGTATCTGACACGTGACCAGGTTACAGTCTCTAGTCTGCCTGAAAAACGAAAAGTACGATCAGCTGATAAGAAAAATGTTTCAAAACAAGCTGAAAGCTGAAATATAAGGATTGAGAAAATTTATTCTCAAAAGAGCCAAGTTGTGCTTAACTTTTTAATTCTTCAAGTACAATAAACTCTTTTGATCGATCTCTGAATACCCACCTGTTCAAAATTTTTTTTTAATTTCTCTTTTATAAAAATTCCAAGTTTACTGTTTTTTGCAATAAAGTTAAATTGTTAATTTTACTCTTCTTTTCACTATAATTAAGAAAATAATAATAAATTTTAAGAGAACTAGTAAATTTACGGTGTTAAGGCTACTGTACTATTTTTTTATTTGTATTGAATTGTAATCCTTTTCAATTTTGATGGATTTTCAGCAGCTTTCCACACTTTTTCATAAAATTAATTTTTTCCAGTTGCGCAAAATCGTGTATAGTCTTTGCTGTTCGTTGCATCAGCCTACTCTTTTTAAACTATTTTCATTAACTCTTTGAAAAGTTTAGTTTTAATTCTAAGAATTATAGTTCCAACTGGCCAAAAACTTCCGAAAATGACTGAAGTTATCACTGTGTGTGTGTTTGTGTGTGTGTGTGTGTGTGTGTGTGTGTGTGTGTGTGTGTGTGTGTGTGTGTGTGTGTGTGTGTGTGTGTGTGTGTGTGTGGGGGGGGGGGGGGGGTGTGTGTGTGTGTGTGTTTGTGTGTGTGTGTCTGTGTGTGTGTGTGTGTGTGTGTGTGTGTGTGTGTGTGTGTGTGTGTGTGTGTGTGTGTGTGTGTGTGTGTGTGTGTGTGTGTGTGTGTGTGTGTGTGTGTGTGTGTGTGTGTGTGTGTGTGTGTGTGTGTAAGTGTAAGTGTTTTTTTTTTTTTAATAAAAAAACGAAGAACATTAAACATCTAAATGTGTGAATGCAAAGTAATCCCTACTTTCCTGAAAGATAAAGCCACGATAACCACCACCACAACGGAAACCACTACAACAAGGACAACTACCATAACAACCACTACTTCCACAACATTTTTGCAAAATCTAAGTTTTTCCATACTTTGGTGAATAACACAGTGTAAACATTATCATCACGAGGAAAAAGCTTCACGATGAGTACCAAGACAAATTGTATTTTCAAAATGATGAAATTTTTGTAAACTCACTTGAACAAGGTTAAGTAAATATTTTGCAATTCAACAGTTAAGGGTCACAACTTAAAGGAAGTCAAGAATGAACAGGTGGCAACTGTTCCTTGGTTTGTACAAGCCACGGCAGAGGACCGGTCAGGAACGAACTAGACAAGTTAACCGTCTTATATGGTTTTGAAATGTGTCGAAACAATGAGGTAGAGAACGTCTCAGAAAATATTCAGTACGATAAAATGAATGTGATGTTTATAGCAGAAACTATGCATGAATCTGAGTCGACCAGCTCAAGTAAGCTGTGGAGTCGGGGTCAAAAAAGTGGCAGTGACTTTCAACTCAACATTTCAAGGATGCTGTCAAATTTAACTTCAACTGTTTTTTTAAAACATTTGTGTGTAGGGATGAACTCAAACTTCAAATCAGTAATTGGATGTTTATCACACTGGAAATGCGTCTTCATTGTTGAAAGTCAAAAGTTGAGAAACGAACCGATTGAGGGTAAAGCTTTGGCTTGTTACAAAAGCTGCTATGAAACATTGTTCAACGCAAGGACCAAACACTTCAATGGAAACTTCTAGTTAAAAATGAAACTAAGTTCTTTTTAAAGAAGGCCAAAGCAAGAAGTGAGTCATTGTTCATTGTTTTTAATTTGAACTTTTTTTCTTACTATTAATAATTTGCCGTTTGTTGTAAATTAAATGCTGAGTTTTAATACAGGTAACATTACGTTCTCGCAATTTCTATTTTTTACTTTTATTAATGTTTGGATTTTCTTTTTTTTTATAACATTTCTAGCGTATGTTTAAACCTGATCTAACAGCAATTATCAAAAAACTATTATAGAGGAATTAGAAAAATACGTTTCAACTTTTTATTTCATAAAAAAATATAATGAAATGGGAATTATCATCGTTGGTGAGTGAGAGTTTTTTTCTCCACATTTCATAATACTCTATTTCAGCTTGCAGATGGTGGTTTTGTGCATCTGGCAGAATGGTGTTCGATTGTCTACAAAAGCCACTGTTACACTGCGAGTGTGAAAAAAACGTGCAGTGCAGCATGTATGAAACACCGAGGGAATAAAAGCTGAGGTTTTATTGGGATGTTGGAAAGAATTTAATTATTTTTTCACAATTGAGATTTTCAAATTGATTTTTCGATGATTACTTCGACAATTTGTTTTGTAAACAACTGAAAATGAAGAAGACAAGAACATACTTCAAACTTAAATGTTTTGACAGCATGCCGCTACGGAAAATCTTATAGCTGTCACAGGAACCTGTATTGCTTAAAAAGAAGGTTCAGCGTCAACTAAAGCAATTAACTCAACAGCCAATATCTTCAAGTTCAACCACTTATTTTTGTTGATCTCTGAGAACCCACTTGTTCAATAAACCCTCATTTAACTCCATCATAAGAACTTTATAGTGTAATTTTTCTCTACAAAATGTTCTTCATTTATTCTATTCTATTCCTTTTTTTATTTTAATAATAATAATTATTATTATTATAATTTTGAGTGGCTTCGAAACTCCACGTTGTTAACGATATTAAAATAATTTTACTACTTGTTTTCAATTGTATTTCAATTTTTATTTTTTTAGTTTATGAAATGTTTTTTAGATTTTATAAAAGTTCATACATTTTTCTGTAAATTTTCACCTCTGGTTCGATTTTTCTTTTTTTTAATTTTAGTTTTTTCATTTTTATGTTTTAAAAATTTTCCCACTTAAGTTCAACTATTTTTTACTTTTTTTGACTTTGTCTTAATTTAGATTTTTCTTCACATTATTCTTTAAAAATTTGCTATTTTCAATTTTTAATACTTTTTTTGAATTGTGGGCTTTATTTACTTATTCAACTCATAAAAACTTTTCGATTTTTTGTTATCATTATTTTTCATTTTCTTTTATGATTTTTCATGCATGTTCAATTTCCATTCTTTTATTCGTTCTTTGGAACCTCATGATAGATTCCTTGAACAAATTTATCGTTTCTTTCATTTTGGCTGTTGTGTTTCACATTTTCGGAAATTTTACTCCATGTTTTATCTTCAAAAGGTGGCTCTATTTGTTTTGCTGGCTCTTGTCTAGTTGTTCTACTTTCAAGATCTACACCTTCACATCAAGCTTCCGTGAACTGTGAGGTTGTTGAAGAGTTGAGCCATTTGAAGCATCTCTTTGTTTTCCCTTTGCCTTTTCTTCTTCTTTTTTAAGCAAATTCTTGCTTTTATTAAGGATTCTGTTTCTGAGTGAGTAAAATAAATATTAAGTCAAAACTATTGAAAAAACGATTATTATAGATGCTTACGGTTGTTATTTCTTTATGAAACCGTATTATAATAAAGATTAAAGTTTTCAAAAACTCACATATAACAGAAAGATCCACTGATAAAAATCGAGTAACAAACAAGTATAATCCACTTCCAATAATGGGAAAATAATTCTGACAAAATGGAACACAAGTTTATTTCCAAAAAAAAAACTTTCATCAAGAAAATGTTAATCAGTAAAAACTAAATCTATGCCCGAAAATGAGAATTATTTTTTAGAAACTGAAATGTTTTTCGATAAATGGCTGGAAATTTGTATAATCAGCTTTGAAAAATGAAGTTGATGATTTTTTTTAGCAAATCCTGGACGCAAAAGTTAATGAAGAAAAATCTAAGAATAGTTCCAACAAAAGTAATAATTTTTTTGAAAAAGTCCTTTGATAATGAGAAGAAATGTTCAAAGTGGAAAGCAATATTTTTAACTAATATTAAATTTTTGATAAACTTAAAGTACCTTTTTTCTTGGCTTTTTTTTCGGGAGGGTCTGATGTTGTTATATCTGAGTTCTTTATAAGATAGGTTGTGGTGGTCTTTTCCGCAACTGAATCAGTAAAAAAATGTGAATAAAACAAAGGTAAGAACGGGAGGGGTTGTGAGTCCATTTTCAACGTTATAGCTTTATTCATTTAATGATGAAAATTTTGGATAAATGGCTGGAAATTTATATAATCAGCTATGAAAAATAAAGTTGATGATTTGTTTAGCAAATCTTGGACGCAAAAGTTAATGAAGAAGAATTTAAGGATAGTTTCGACAAAAGTTAAAAATTTTTCGAAAAAGTCCTTTGAAAATGGGAAAAAAGGTTCAATGTGGAAAGCAATATTTTTAACTAAAATGAAACTTTTGATAAACTTAAAGTACCTTTTTTCTTGGCTTTCTTCTCGGAAGTGTCTGATGTTGTTATATCTGAGTTCTTTATAAGATAGGTTGTGGTGGTCATTTCCGCAACTGAATCAGTAAAAAAATGTGAATAATACAAAGGTAAGAACGGGAGGGGTTGTGAGTCCATTTTCTACGGTACAGCATTATTCAGTGAATGATGAGCCAAGCCTATACTAGCTATGGTATTGGAAAGAGTAGTAGTGAAGAACGTAGCGAGCACACGGTTGAGACTTGGGGCTTTGACATTTTTATCCGAAAACGTAAAACTCCCACAAGTACAAACTCATCACGATGATGGTGGTGGTGGTGGTGGTGGTGGTGATGATGATGATGATGGTGGTGGTGGTGATGATGATGATGATGATGATGATGATGATGATGATGATGATGATGATGATGATGATGATGAGGATGATGATGATGATGATGATGATGATGATGATGATGATGATGATGATGATGATGATGATGATGATGATGATGATGATGATGATGATGATGATGAGGATGATGATGATGATGATGATGATGATGATGATGATGATGATGATGATGATGATGATGATGATGATGATGATGATGATGATGATGATGATGATGATGATGATGATGATGATGATGATGATGATGATGATGATGATGATGATGATGATGATGATGATGATGATGATGATGATGATGATGATGATGATGATTATGATGATGATGAGGATGATGATGATGATGATGATGATGATGATGATGATGATGATGATGATGATGATGATTATAAGGGTTCAAAATATTAAAGTATAAACCTACTCATACTTTTTTCTTTTTTATTTTGTTTCAGATTTGATAGAAAATTTAAAATTGAATTTTTTATCTTTAGTGATTGAGTGTTTCAGATAGAAGATGTTTTTTTGAAAGCTCGTTTGGATGTGCTGTTTTCAGAATGTTGTTGTTTGAGGAGTATAACGGATAAAGTAACATCCGATGTAAATTATTTAAGCTTGATGGTTAGCAAATGAAGTCGAATAAAATGGCTTTCTAAAAAAAGATAGAAGTTTGGTTGTTTGTGATGATTCTTTTCTTGAACCTCGTTACTTTTTTAATTATTTGCTGTAGACGTGTTTTTCAATGTTTTTTTGAGTTATTCAACATAGGAATGCAATGGTTCAGTCTAGAGAAAAGTTAACAGCCAACCAAGGATGAGTCTATGTACTTGTAAAAAAATTGGTTATCACCATTTTGAAGATTTTGAGTATCAACTGTCTTGGGGTGATAAGTAAAGTTGAAATTTTTGAAAACTCTATCGACACTACTGGTCCAAGGTCTGTACTTCATAAAACACCATTTTCAATGAAGATTGTAAAGAAGGTATGAATACCAGGTTTATTGAATTTGATTTTCCCAGTGAAAAAGGACGCACTATTTTAGCGCAAAACTTTCATTGCTAAGCAAAGATTTGTAAGCAATCACCAAAGATTGTGTGATCGTTGGTGTTGAAACCTGCTGACAACTCATATAAAGTTGAGTTTGGAAATGTTTTGTTTTCAAAACTTCATCAATGACTTATAGGGAGCTAGTTTCAATTGAATTATTGTGTTTTTGAGCAGATTGAAAATTGGTTTGGGTTTTTGAAAGTTGAGTGATTAGAACATTTTTCTACGAGTTTGGAAACTGTCTTTGCGGACATAATCAGATTCCTTGCCTTCAGTGTTTCTTCATCATAGGCCCTTTTGTCTTCCAACGAAATTTTTTAAAATACCCTTTTTCTTCCTCTTTCTGTTACGTCTAGCTCCCGGTGCTTCAGTTGAGAATTGTTATATGATGGGTGACTGTTCAGTTGTGCTTGTGTGAATGGGGGCATGATTTCTAAGACGGTTGACTATTCTTTGCCAAAGTACGAAATCATATTATCTAATGGAAATTGTGCTAAATCCAAAAAGTAAAAACATTTCAAAGTCACTATTTAAAAATTTATAGTTTATTTCATTAAGTTATTTTTTAATAGTTTTCAGTTTGACATGACATTGATGATGAATTCAACGATGATGATAAACAACCCCGAAAAAACCAAGCATATGTGCTCATGTGTAACATTATAGTGAGGAAACACTTGGAAACCAGTTCTGAAAATATATTCTTACGTCCAACGCTAGAGGGAAAAACACGCAAAAATAAGATGTTTTGATTTGTGCTACTTGAAAGGTATAGGAACAAAATCTTTAGAATATCATGTATGTCGTTATGATTCCATCTTGAACGCCACAGAAGACAAAACCCTTACATAACCAGAAGTGTTGGCTTGTGCCTTGTGGAAATAAAGTCTGGAGAAGAACCTTAGAGTTGGCACATACTAGCTAGGAGACTACAGCATTCTAAACCATTATGAGCATGTTGGGTTCAAGTCTTTTGCTATTGCTCAAACTAAAACCATCTTTGTTGGCTGAACCTCTTGTATTATTTTTGAAAAAAGTATCAGAAGTAGAATTATTAGAAGTAGAAGTGATATTAGTAAAAGTAGCATTAATAATATTTTTGCTTTCATTTTTATTTTTTTTATTTAATTATTGAAAATATATAATTTTTATTTATTTTTTGAAATATTTTCATAGACAACGCACTTTGCTCTTTAGTTGACAAAACTTCAAGTTCACAAATGCACAAGTCCGTCCATGAAGAGACTATGACGTATCGATGTTTTTCACTGCTGTTACAGAACTTGGTTTCCACATACATGCTGCTAATCAGATTTTCAGCTTGATGAAAACAAGCAGATTTGCGTAGCGAGTTAATTTTTTTTTTTAAAGTAACTGAATATAGCCTGAAAAAATTTAAAAAAAACAAACATGAATGAATTTGTGATAATGAAGTATAAAATCATGATGAAAACTACCTAATTCACATAAGTATGACAAATTTCCCAAATAGGGTCCCAATCGAGGAAATCACACCTAATCATGAATAATTTTGAAATAAAAATCGATCATATACCATCCATTTTCTTCGAAACGTTTAGTTGTCCAGATCTTGATAGTTTGAAAATAATACATTTTTTTCAAATCCAGGCGAAATGTGGGTAAGGCATTGGTTTGCGCAAAAGTTCTAAAATTTCGGTCAACAGCAAGTCCAGCATTGTGATCTCCGTATGTTGATGACTGCCACGCACTTTCGCCACGAACCGGTTCATGTTGTCTCTGGTTGCTTCCGGCTTTCAAATCTAAAAAAAATAAGAAATCAATCCCAATAAAGTATCAAAATAGAAGTTTTGAAACTTCAGTTCATTAATTTTACAAGTAGTTATCTCAGTAGCAGTATGAATCAGACTGAAACTGAGCAAATTTTTCATGCAAACAAACCTTTGTAATAGTAAACCTTGATATCAATAATTTTAATATTGGTCCAAAATTGCTCCTTGAGGAAAGCAATTTCTACATATTGGTATGCTTGCTTGTTTTCCTTGTACTCAAAATTCAAAAGCACGATGCCATTTGAAGGATTAGTGTCTGGCTTTTTAGTTTTACACCAGCTTCCAGTTCTATCGGCAATATTTGAAAACAAACAAACTGAATATTTTCTTGTAGGGATAATAACAAGTAATTTTAATTGTTTTCAATAGCAAAGAAATTTAATAAAATTGTGTTGATTGGTAATCAGTCAATTGTGCCGTTACTAAATATTTGTTTCCTGTAACTGTCACATTCAAGTTTTCAAATTTAATTCTCATGAATTTATTGAAGTTAACATATTTTATGGTTTGCTACACATCACAAAAAAATTACTCTGTTTCAAAAACTTTTCATAAAAAAAAAAAAAGTTTGAAATTACATTTTTTTTTCGTAATGTTCTTTTTCTTGGAGGCTCCAAATAATGACCAAGTAAATGACGTACGGCCGTTTTAAATCCAATCGAAAGACAGGCTGGGAGTCGGTCTTTGCGCAAGTTTTTTTGTTTTCATCAACAGCTTTCTCAGCTTTATAACCTTTCTTTGTTGAGGATTGCCATGCAACCACATCATCTATGAGATTATCTTCTTTGCGAGCTCCCATCCCTGTAAGATTAAGAACTCGTGTGTCTCCATCATGGAACTTTAACGTAATTTATTTTGAAATTCAAAAACCAGCAATATTTTTTTTCATAATGAAATTTCACATTTTGCTGTTTATAGCCATATATTAATATATTCATCGTTGTTGCTATCATTATAATTTATCATGTCTAGTATCCACAAAAGAATAATTAGTGAGTTTTTGTTTTTCAAGATTACATAATTTAATAATTAAATTACTTTTTTATAGTATTCTTTTGTACTTCTTTTTTGAATTTTTAAAATGATGTATTTTTTGCATTATGACCCTGTGACTCATAAAAGTAGTGAGAGTACTTTAGTTTCACAATAATGTTTTATTTCCTTTTTTGACTCGTCTTGACGTTTTAAAAAGTCTATTCATTTTAACTTCATGTTCATAGTTTCTGTTTACTTTCTTCCTTAGGTACAGTAAAATCAAAATTATATTGAATATTAATTGTCGAATAGGATCGTAAAGAATTTCAAGTTTCTGAAGAAACGGATGAATTTTTAATGTTATATTCACGCATTTCAAATTTATCGATTCTTTATCACTGTAGTTAAGTGTTTTTCATTTTTCTCGTTTTTTCAATATTTTATAATTTTTAATAATTTTTTTTTTAATTTATTGACTTTTTTTTTTCATATTTTTCTAATTATCTATTATTTAATTTTTATTCATTGTTAATCATTTTAAAATCCTTATTTAATATATCTTTATTTTTTTATTTCAGCTGCTTATAATTCATTGTTGATTTATTATTAATTATTCATTCTTTTATATTTATTTCTTATTTATCATTTATTTATCATTATTCAATTTATAGATTAATTATTCATTAATACTTTAATTTTCATTTTAACTTGTTTTTTTATTATATTTGTTCAACTTTTTTTTTCTATTTACTTAATTATTTATTTAATAATCCTTATTTGAATATTCATTGATTATTCATTTCTTTTTTTATATTTATTTTTTCAAATTATGTTTTTCATTCTATTCTACTGAGTATTTCATATCATCATAAAAAAATAAAAATAAAAAGTTCTATTTGCTCAGCATATTGTTTGAATTTTTCATATTTTCGCAAAAAATCGAAGCCAATTTTGCTACTTTTCAAATACAAGTGAAGAAAAACATTAATAATGATGGTTATTTTTATTATTCTTTTTTTCATTAAAATATTTATTCAATCAATTTATTTTTATCTTTATTATATTTTTTCATTCATTTTTTCATTATGCTTCATTTCATCTTTAGTTATTCTTTTTTTATGATTCTTATCACTATATTTATTCATTCAGTTTTCAAATTTTTATTGTTTTATTCATTCATATCTTTTTTGTTCTTATTATTTCATTTCCTAATTAAATTTTCATTAGATTGCAATTTTTTCACTAGTTAGTTAATTTTTTTCATTAATTCAAAATCAACTTTAAGTTTCCTGATCTCTTCATCATTCCATAAAAAAATACTTATTTTGCCTGCATTGGCATCGAATGGAGTAATAATAATTCAATAAACAAAATTGTGAGCTTTCACATTTTTGAACTTAGAACCTTTTTTAAATCTGCTTTTAATCTTCAATACATAATTGTTCTGAGAATTGAAATAGAGGCGTTTCATTTACCTGGCGGGATGCTTCACGAAAAAGATTGCAAAAATTGTCAAAAAATGAGAAAAAAATATTATGAAAATAGGTTAACTATTAAAATAATTTTCTCATGGGTGGAGAAGAAAGATGTGGAGTAGAATGAAAAATAAATTTATGTACTCGATATAATTTACTTAAGGAGCTTTCGCTCCATCGTAAAAAGATATTTATAAGAAAATGAAGTTGATTTGTGAAGTGTCAATGAGATAAAATGGTTTTTGGAAATAATTCTTGCATTAAGCTGAACTAAAATATTAGTTGAAGAACGATGAATCGTTTTTTTTTTAGTTTTTCTATTCAATTTTTATTTTTACGTTCAAACAAATATTTTTTTCTCATAGTGAAATACTCTTTAATAGTTTTTTCAAGTTTTTCAGTGGTTTTGAGGCGTTAATAGGTTTACGCTACTTTCCTAACGCTTTTTGTTGTTTAATAAAGTGCAAGAAAATATCATACCTAGTTTTCGTTCTGCTTGGATAGATTCCATTAGTTTCAGTCTTTCATCTTTGCGATATTTCGAATAATTCAGCAATCTTCTGAATGGATTGCATAGTGTTATTGAAAATTATATTTTTAAAAAGTAGATTTAT
>OX387261.1:1329402-1351902 GCA_947562095.1 Branchellion lobata
ATTAACTTCGCAAACACGCCAGTTGTTTCATATAAAGTTTACCAGTGTATAAAACTTTTGAATTTTTTATTAAAATAATATGGATCGAATGAATGATGTTCAAGTATTTTGCAACACCATCTTACTAAAAACTCAATAAGGGAACCAAAAGGTGCTTTGTAACTGAAGAACAGTTAAACAAAAAATAATCTCAAATGAAAACCGTATAAAATGATTTTAAATTTACTGGTAGCCCATGTTATGAAGCTTATAAAAGTCTTAGTACTGTGGAAAAGACACAACCCAGACTGATTAGGGGAGAACAGATATTGAACTTCAAAAAAGAGAAAAAACTTGAATTAACTAACCTTTCTTGAATTTTTAAAATTAATTTTTTTTTTTTAATTTTATTGTCCTGATTGAAACAAATCCAGACAAATGATGAGAATGGCACAAAATATGGTGAACAATCAAAATAAAAGAGAAAAAGATTATCAACAATAATTGAATGTCATAAAAACTGTTAAATAACTGGTTCAAAAAATCGAAAACTGACAAAACCATCAAATTCATGAAACTCAAAAATTTAGACTTGAGTCATAGTTTATATTGAATGGCTATTGAAAAATGTTTTAGCAAATTAATCAAAACTGGAATGTTAAAAGATTCTAGGGAATTTGAAAACAGAATTGTGTCTTGAATTGAATCAGTGAGTTTTGAAAGTAAAAGATTGAATCATAAAAAAAATGACATAATATAACCATGAGATAGTTATTCGAAGTTACTTCTTTCCTTTCCTTTTCATCCAGCCATTTTTCATTTTCACAATGAAGTCTGTCTTGATACCAAATTTTTTTTGCAATGGCTCCATCAACCGCTTACTTTCTTGTTTTTAAATTCACAATCGGTTTTTTTGTAGCCAATTGGTTGACGATTTTACTGCAATGTTTTTTTCCCAGCCATTTCTCAAATTCACAAGTAAGCCTGTCTGGATGCCACAATTCTTCGTAATGCCCTTCAATACTCGCTCGCTTTCATGTTAAGTAACTTGGAAAACGGTCTTTATGTAGGCGTTGGTTGACGACTTCACTGCAATGTCTGTATTTCAAAACAGAAAATAGCGTATTCGGCAATTTTGAAATAATCTTTTCAGCATTTTCGCGATCAAAAAAATCTAACTTTTAAATATGATAATTAATTTATACTTATTACCTGAAACTTCAAATTTAAATAGTTAACAAAAATTTTCAAATAAAGTGAATTAAAATGACAACTATACATGCTTCAATGAAACTTGAAACAATTATGATTTTTCAAAATGAAAAGATAGATTGCTGTAATTAAAGAAAGATTCATGAGTTTAAAAATTATTGGATAGAAAAAAGAAAGAAGCTTCTCAAAATTAGTAGTTGGTATGATGTCAACAAAACATGTGGGAAAAGACGATGTTTATAATAACTAATTCAAAAAGTGTTTTTACGAAGTTCTCAAAAAAGGCATCACAGAGTTCAGTGGGAAATGGAAATACTCATTTTTCATTTCTAAGAAAATTTTTTTCGTCACTTTTTTCTCATCAGCCCTCATGGCAAGAGAACAATGGCTATCAACCAAGCGGCCTTGAAAGAAGAGAGGCGGAAATAGGAGTTTTTGTAGAAAGAACCGCATTGAAAGTTTTAAAAAGAAAGCCTTCAAAGACTTTTAAAACTAGGTTAAGCTTTGAAAGTCTATAGAAAAAGAGTAAGAAAACTGAAACTACGTGGAGATTTTTTTGAAGTTTTCAATGGAGAAAGTTTAGTTCATTATAAAAATTTAGAAGTCGGGTAAAGAAACTGTTTTATTAAATTTTTTTGTTTTTGTAAAAAATATTTCACTTAAAAACGAGACCAATGGATAGAAGTTAGTGAGTTCAGAGAGAAAAACTTCTGCTTCAAACAATGTGAGGTAGGTGAGAAAAAAAAAAGTTCCCAAAAAGAGTCGAAAGTAATTCATAGAAAATTTTGATAAAAAATATATTATCCATGCCATAACTTAAATCTAAGATGATGAAATATCATTTTGTTCTATTAAGTGTGAGAAAAATTAAACATAATCTTCTCGTCAAAATTGCAAATTTGAAAAAAGTTCGTAGCAAAAACAGCCGTTCATTTCGGTGCTACCCAAAGACTGAAACTTTCTTGTGACATATTAGCAATGAAGTTTTTTCAAAATATTTCAATATTTGAATCACAATCATTTTGTATATGATGGAGTCTCACTTTTCATATTTCAAAAGTTGAAAATCTTTTCCCATCTTGAAAGGAACAACTCGAGTGAAATTTGCGCTAGGAAAAAACTTTGAACAGAGTTCAACTGTTGGGCGTCACACAGCCGAACGGGCAATTGACAATCTGAGAAAATCATATTCTGAAACAAATGAAGAGGCTGAAGCTTGGTGGCGTGTGGATCTTGGTACTCCTAAAGTGATTGATGAAGTGAGGTATTTATCAAGTTCAAGGTCAGTGATTCATGCCACAATATTTCATTTGTTGTTTCTATAGGGGGGTTTGTAAAATTGAGTTTCAGTTTGAAAAAAAAATCATGGATTTTATTATTTTTTGGATCTGAAAAACATTAAAGTTTAGATTGTTATAAAATCTCAAGGAATCTTGAAATTGATTTCAAAATCAAACAAATTCATCGTTATATTATCATTTTAAATTGGTTTTGAAAAACTGCAAATTTTTTTTTGATTTTTGTAGTTACAAGATTCTTTTAAAAAATAATGTCTCATCCAATGGTTTTCTTTGCAACCACACTACATTCAATGATTCATATTCCATATATAAATGTGGTTCGAACAAGAAGTTTCGCTACGTACAAGTTTCTGCATTTAACGCCGCTGTCTTTCTTTATGACGTCATCATCCAGGGTGGGTAGTCAATTTGTAGAAAACTTTGTAATCTTTCAAAAAATCATATGGAGTATTAAAACTACTGTTACATTTACGACTCTTTTTTTTAACATTTAAGTAATCCAAATAACTCTTCTAAAGTTTACTAATTTGTTTTTGTTCTGTTTTGTAGAATCTTTCTAGGAAAAATTGTAAAGATGATGAAATAAATAGATTCTGTTGATATCATCACTTAGCTCATTCTCTTGTGTTCTATATATGTATTTATTTATTCAACGTTTTTGCATTATTTTACTCAAGTTTTCTATCGATTTTTGTTTCCAATTATATGTCAAAAATGAAAAATTTGAAACAAAAACAAATTTCAGTTTTTTTCAATTATTTCAAAAAATATTTATTAAGTGGGATATTTGTTTGATTCATTTGCGAAATTTGTTTTAATGATGTTTTCAATCATGATTCAGTTAAAATTGTGCCCATTACAACCACTGTTGGCCCAAGAAAAACTAACTCAACACTACCAACAACAGAAGAAATTTTGAATAAACAAAACGGCAGAAATAGTAAGTCTCAATGTGAAAACTCATCATAATCTTTTTGAATTTTTTTTTTAAATCGACCACAGTTGAACTAATTTTCTATTCGAAAAAAATTCTTGTTGAGTGTAGTATTATTTATAGACCTCCTTAGAGCAAATCCAGACTGACGCTGAAAATGTAACAAATTGAAAAAGCAGTTGCTTTGAAATAAGTTATTTCACATATTCTCGAATAAATGAATGAATGGAGGTTTTTATATTGCACATTTCGCAAACTAGTTTGTCCCAAAAACGTTAAAAGTCAACTAAAGATTAAAATAGAAAAGGTCTTGGTGAATTTGAGTTTTTTTTAGTTTACAAACGTTTGAGAGAAGGGTTAATAAAAAAAATATGTGCAAAAAATAGTATCGTAGGTAACCTGATCTAATCAAATTATTTTTGAAACCCTGATTTCACACTGTGCAAGAGCACTCTGCTACGAACTATTTAAACAACATAGATTTAAGGGTTTGACGTATTGAAAATAGGAAAGTAATAGAACTGAGATTGGAAGGAATAGTTTTCCTGAAAATGGGTCCACAGTAGAAAAATGCAGATTTAGCATAAGTACTATTAGAAGGTATCCTAGAAAAATGAAAACGAATAAAAGATCTCAGTCCCTTAAAAGGTAGCAACTTAAAAAGGTCAGCTCAGTAGTTAGGTGAGTGATTATTTTTCATTTCAAACAAGAGAGTGCAGTTTTTGAAAACTAATCTTTTTTTTAAAAAACAACCAGTTTAAAAAGATAAAGGTAGGAATTAGACGAAAAAATTTATGAGTAGCAGAAACTAAGCGGGCATGGTTATTAAAAACTTTGGTGAGAGGGTGTAGCGTGGTCTCTGGAAGTCCATAGTATAAAGTTAAAATAGTCAGAAACAGGAGAAGATAAGCAAAAAAACTAGTAATTCGAAGGTTGGATTGTTCAGGAGAAGTTTCAGTTGTTTGATACGGTGAAATGAAAAAAAGATAATTTAGCTACAGATTTTATTCGTGGTATGAGAGAAAATAAAACGTTAAAGGTGAAACTTAAATTATTAATGGTGGAAAAAAGAGCGAGTGAAGGGTAAGATAAAATATTTTTTGAGTAAAAAAATTCGATATGTTGAAAAAAATTACGGAAATGTATAAAATCAAATTTCAAAGGATTGAGTTCGTAGGTAAAAGATGCATTTGGACAAATATTGGTGAACAAAGGGGTTTGAAAAAACTGGCTGATGTGACAAGGGCTGAAATGAGAAGATTTGAATGATTTGTTTGCGTGTCAAATAGAGGTGAGATCAGGTAAGTAAGCTGGTTGACCAGTTATAAAATTACTTGCCACAAGCCATCAATTCGAATTTATATTTATGGGCAACCGTTCAACAGTGCGAGCAATAAGAACTGGAGTAGTCGGCTTGATAAAAAAAATTTGCCATATGATTTTGAAAAAAAGAGCATAGGCTGGGAAACCACAAAAAAAGAGTATCAATAGTCCAATCTAAGACAATTAATAAGACTGTGAGAGTAACTGCAGTAGGTGAAGCAGGAAATTACGAATCTGTTTATTGCCTTTGTTTATTTTTTATTGGAATTTGACCTTTGGATGCTGCGCGAGACTGTGACTAAAGTTCAAATCAGAGTCGAGGTAATGCCCAAAAGTGTGATTTTTGAAAATATCTTGAAAGTAGTGATATCTAGGGTAAGGACACTAGTGAGGTAATTCTTGGGCCTTAAATCAAATTATTATGGAAAAACCACGTGATTTAAACGAAAAGACAGTCAGATAATGTGTCATTACTGGAGTAAGGACTATCATGGAAAAATTCAATAAAAAGAAAAATATCACCAGTGAACTGACGAAAGAACGAGTCATGTTGCAGGAGGTTTTTTTTTTGAATGTGTGAAAACAAAATTGTTGGCCAAAATCACACCCATGAGAAATGCCAGCGTAGAAGGAAAGGGTAGCAAAGGGCTGGTTGCCCATTCTCACAAACTGTTTGCCATAAGTTAGGAAAAGAACAAAGAAATAATGAGTTCGAGTAGATTTTTAACTAATATATAAAAATTTTACGTTGAATATTATCAAAGGCAGTAGAAAAAATGAAAGTAACCAAGGTACCTGCACAATCAATGACACAGCTTCTATAAAAACCATCTGTAACATGCAGAAGTGCTGCATTTTTTAATGGTTTTCATGAAGAACAGAGTGGTATGAATCTAAATTGAAAAAAAAAAAGCATGTGGCAAAGTTCTGGAATGAACGAGCCTTCTCACCATCCTAAAATTGAAAATATGAGAATATTTGAAATGTTTAGAGAGGTCAAAACTGTTTTTTAATAAAAGACTTGTGCTGTTTCACAAGAACTAGGAGAAGAGCCCTGTAAAAACAAAAAAAATTCAAGCTTGCAGCTTATTAGAGAATTAAGGAAAAAGAGGCGTTTTATTGATAAAGTTGAAAGTGAATCGAAGAGAGAGGAGTTACTTGGAAACTGGAGCTAGCAATGAAACAGGAAATGGCTTGTGAATGAAATCATTTTGTTTATAAGAAAAGATTCGACAAGTTGTTGGATTTCCGAATTAAAGCAGAAAAGGAGTTAGTGGAGTTTCGTGCACTATATTTTTTGCTTTTTTCTGGAAATCCTAAAATTTGGAGTGGCTGAAGAAAGGGCTGAATGTGAGTTATCATTCTTTAAGTTTGAAAAATCTTCGTTGCAATCAAAACATAGATCAAAAAGGCCGATTTTTATGGGACAAGCTGTGGGGCAAAGAGAAAGTGACCGTCACTCCCCATTTGAGCTACCCCTTGTCAGGCAAACAGGTTTGAAATAGACTGACAGTTTGGAAACGCTGTAGAATGGTCATGTTTCAAACGTATCTTCTTAAGGCAAAAAACACAAATGGGTGAAATTGGTTTAGAACAATTGGTATGATTGTGGTCACCGCCCCAGTGAACGCAGGCTTCGGGATTCCTGCTTTTACCGGCGTTATGACCATAGACCTGGCAGTTCTGACAGAGGGTGTAAAAAACGGTCGAAGGATAGCTAGATGGATTTCAAATTTTTTTGTCAGATGGAGGAAGAGATCTGGACGTGCCAGTCAATCTTTGATGGAGAAAGCTCTCTGTGTTTATAGGCTAAGGTGATCTTAGACGGGATATGTACTTACTTGATGAAGCTTCTTCAATATCCCGGATCGTCACCCATAAAAGAAAGAATTTATATGTTATTGTTGGGTCAACGAAAGAAGAATGTTGATTTCAATGTTTTGGATGTCTTGCACGAAAGCCATCATGGAGATTGTTAGAATTTGCCTCTCAGATGACGCAGTCCATTGAGTCTAAGATACGATGTGGGCTGGGAGGCAGGTTGGATTTTTTGGGATTGGGTGGTTGACTTCATGAAGCTCATGTCTGGTTGTCTGCAAAAAAAGACTAGTGATTTATGATATGGTTGGAGGTAGAAACGGGCTGAAAGAGAAAATTGTATTTCTTCAATAAAAGGAAAGTTTATAAGCCATTTCATAATTATGCAACTATCAATCCGAGTATTCAGTTCAACCTAATTATGATTTTCTATGAACTAATTTATTTTATATTAGATTTTACTCGTGGTTTTTTTTTGTTGAAGAAATCTTACAGTTTCCTAAACATTTTTATATTCAGTACGAGTTTGTTTTTCATTCATTTTTTTGGAATTAGGTGTAATGGTATGAAGTATGCTGTAAAAATTATTGAATAAATCACTTTGAAATTATTGACTGATTTGAAAATTAAATTATATGATTATCCATTTTCAGAATCACTTCTTTTTTATTGGAAGTGGATTCTCCTCTTTTTTTTTACATTTGTTTTTTTCGGACTTTTTTTTCAAGTGTGAGTGTTTGAATTTTATAAACTATTCCATAACAAGACTTGAAAAAACAGATTTTATAAAACAAATAGAAGTTAATAAACAGCTTTCTTGTTGAAGAAGATTGAGCTTAATCTCTTGTTTAACCACTCAGAAATAGAATTATTGACCAAAGTAACAAGGTGCTAGAGGAAGAAGAGAAAGCGATGAAAGAACAAAAAGAGGCGTCAAATGGTTTCAAGTCCAAACAACCTAACCCTTTGCAAATGAATGACGTTGAAGATAGAGATGTCAAAAAAGAAAACATCAAAACAAAACCCAAAATGACAGAGAAAAAACAAAAAACATATGAAACAAAAGATGAACAAATCGTTCGAGGAATTAAACACATGGTTCCAAAAACATGAAAAAGTTAAATGAAAGAAAAAAACAATAAAAAGAAAAAAAACAGCAAAAAAATATTTTTACATGTGATAAAAAATGCCAATAGTAAATGTATAAAGAAATATAGTTGAGTTTTTTTCGAAGATTCATGAAAACATAACATAATATAAATATGAAAAAAACAAATTGAAATTTGAAAAAAAGAAAAAAAAATACAAAAAAAACGAAAATTTTTCAACGTACTTGGAAAAACAAGAAAAATGAAACGCTCAAAAATTGTATCTTGAAATTTGAAAAATCTGAAGAAAACTGAATTTTCGAAAGCTAAACAGAAAAATCAAGAATCTGATTGGTCAAAATATTATTATAAAAAAGTTTCAAAAATGAAAATAAAAAGTTGATTGTTAAGTGAAAATTCGTAGTAAATAATTATAAAACTAAAATTGAAGAAAAAAAATGAAATTATTATTGTCAATGAAACAAGAAAAACTGAAATTAATAAGAGAATTTATTTGCTTATTTCAAAGCTAAGTTTCTTAAAGAAGATCTGTTAAGAATGCAAAAAAGGAAAAGTCAACAAAAAAAGAAATTTTAAATCAAAAAGACTTAAAAAAACTGAAATCCTTAAAAATTCTTTTGTGGGAAAGCTCTTTCACAGAAAAACCTTCAGTAGTGATTTAACCAGCTGAATCCATCACTAATCCTTTTCAGCAACTGTCATTTTACATCATAACACGCCTTTTTCAATCTACCAAAGAGTATCCGGACCAGACTTTCATTATATTTTGCTTTTCCTTTTAAATGTCAGCTAACTGTAGTTTTGAAATAAATTTCAAAATTTTTCCAAGTGTGTTCATTTAAATTTCAAAAAGTTGTGTTATTGATAAGTTATTAGCTCTTCAATTACTGATATTCATCCGTCCACGATCAACAATACATTAAAATAGAAGAAATATATATAAATCAGTCGTTGAGACAAATCAAAAATAAAAGATTTTGGGCTAGTTCAAATTTTAAAAAAGTCGTTAACATTTGAAAAAAACTGGAACTTTATTTTTTATTTTGGTAAAAAATAATTCATAAAAGCAAAAGGTTTGTTATTGACTATGTTTTTTTGTGGAAACGTGTTGCTTGAGGAAGGGGAAGTTGAAAAATAGTGTGATTTGTATTTGACTTTTGTTGGATAAAAAAACAAGAGTAAGCTGGTTGGTAGAAATTTTAATATTAACGGTGCAAATTTTGAAATAATTAGTAATTGCACTAGAATGGAGTTGAATAAATAGCTGTTTTGTTATCACATACAATACAAAACAATACAAAAACGAATATTATTATAGTGGCATTAACCCCGTAGAGTTTCGAGGCCACTCAAAAACGTCTATTATTAAACCTATTGTGAAAAATTAAAAATTTAATAAAAGAAGTAAATAAATGAAACTGAAAATAAATTATTTCTAAAAAAGACCAGTATTATTATTATGATGGAGGGAATGATTTATTGAACAGGTAAGTCTTCAGAGATCTACAAAATGATTTTGTTGAACTTGAAGATTTTAAGCTGTTAGGCAGGTTGTTCCACAACTTAGGTCCGCTGACGCTGAACCTTCTCAATCCTAATTATTTTAGCTTGTGCTTGTTGGGAACAACGTCCTTTGACTCAGCCGATCTCAGTCTCTGTTTTTTCGGCAGACTAGCAACTGGAACTAGGTCACGTGTCAGATACGCAGAACCCTCGTTGGACAAGCACTTATACATCTGCAAAGCAATTTTATACTCAATCCTTTCATCAATTTTCAGCCAGTCAAGCTCCTTGAGTACAGGGGTAATGTGATCATATTTTCTAACTTTTGTAATGAGCCTGGCTGTTGTATTGATTATGGATTGAATACTCTGCGTTGATACCTTAGGTATGCTGACTATAGCCATGTTGCCATAGTCAATACGACCTAAAACTTAGGCCGATGCAAGTGTTTTCAAGGAGTCTCTTGTCAAACATCCCGTGATGGATCTTATTTGACGCAGAGAGGTACAAAACATCTGTATTGTTTTTGATATCTGCGTTGACATCGTTAAGTCTCTAGCCATAGATATTCCCAAGTTCCTTACAGATTTTGATGGAAAGGTGTAGCTTTCTAATACACGAACAGATTAGTTCGGAATATTTTTCAGATTCCAACGAGAAGAGAACCACATCATCTCAGTCTTCTCACTGTTGAGCTTGAGATAATTGGCTCCCATCCAAGATGCGATTTCATCTACACACTCAGACACTCTTAACTGCAATTTTTCTGTGCATTCATTATTGCAGTGGCAATATATTTGAGTGTCATCGGCATACTGATGAAATCCCAGCTTGTATTTCAAAACTATTCTTTCAAGGTCTCCAGTGTATAGAGAAAACAACAATGGTCCAAGAACAGATCCTTGTGGGACACCCACTGAAGAGTCAAAAAATTCCGATTTTGTCCCACTGAAGGATCTGTCACTCAAGTAATTTATGAACCATTCCAGTGTGAAGCCATCAAAACCATGTGTGCTTTCTAGCCGTTTTAACAAAATACTGTGATCAACTAAGTCAAAGGCAGTTGACAAGTCTAACAATATAAGGAGGGAGAGCTTACCATCATCGGCGGCACCAAGAATGTCTGAACACACTTTTGTGACAGCCGTTTCAGTGGAATGATGACGACGGTAAGCTGATTGGTGGGTAAGAAGAAGATTTGAATTATTTAAATAGCTCATGATTCTGTTAAGAACAAGCCTTTCTGAGAGCTTGGACAAAACAGGCAGATTAGAGATGGGTCTGTAGGATGAAACAACGTTGTGATCAAGACTAGGCTTTTTCAACAGTGGTGTAACCTGAGCCGATTTCCAAGACTTTGGGACAATTCCTTCAGAAAAAGACTGATTGACCATACTTTTTACAAAAGGTGAAATCATTTCTGAAATATTTTTCAAAAGCCAAGTGGGTGTTGGATCAGACGCACAATGTTTATTGGGAAGCCTCTGAACAGCCTTAGAAGCTCATCCTCATCAACATCCTGAAGCCTACTGAGACCGCTTTCCTGTGCATAAGCTAAAGAAATGGGGTTTTCTCTGGCTCGGATTGAGTTCTTCGCTGACTCAACTTTTTTCAAGAGAAAAGATTGGAATTCAACAGGCTGAATTCCGTCAACATAAAATCTTTTTCCTCGACCAGAGACATTATTAATGTGGCTCCAAATGTAAGCCGTTTTGTTTTTTGGATCACTGAGTTTATTATTCCAGCAATCTCTACGCTTGTGTCTACACAGTCTTTTGTAGAGTTTCCTCTGACCCATCCATGCGGCAAAATCATTCTCACTCTTGGTCCTCATGTAGATCTTTTCTAAACTCCTTTTCAGACATTTCGAAGAACAACACTCCCGATCAAACCATGGATCAGAAGGTCTTTCATGTATTCTAACGGTCTTAAAAGGAATCACGTCCATGATACAAATCATCAAAAACACATAGGGATGCTGGTTCAACGGTATGGTTGGTCGATGTGCAGCTTGAGGACTGATATTCTTTCGGTTGTTAGTAATAAGCGTTCATTAGGGCGTTGGGATAGCTTTTTGAGGATTATGAAAACAGCTTAATATTAGGCCTCAGTAAAGTTTAGAAGTGAAATCAAAGTTAAGCTTTTTGAAACATAGAATGATTTGAGCAGTTAAGTGACTTATGGAAAAAATTCTTTTTTATAAATACAACACAAAAACGAATATTATTATAGTGGCATTAACCCCGTAGAGTTTCGAGGCCAAAAGATGTATTAGTTGATATAGCAAAAACTACAGCTAGAGATTCAATGTATTTGATGATAATTCAGTGAAAGATTGGCTTCACTAATGCTCCAAGATGCAGGCGGAACGAAGATTCATGAGGCCAAATTTCATAGGGCGGACTGAGGAGTAAAGAAGGTGGAAGGTGAAAAAGCTGAATATTCGTTGAAAAACTGGACAGCGTGTGTAAGTGGTAGGGTGGTTGTGTTGTGGACGTTTCTATCTAGAGCAGAAAACACAGGTGAGTGAAAAGGTTTTGTGGTAGTAAGCAGGATCATGATCACCGCCACCGTCTAAGCAGGCCCTAGAACTCTTGAAATTTTGATATGTTATGACACCATCTCGCAAGATGGCCTTTCCAAGTTAGTTCGTTAACTCAATTGTTTTATTCTAAACACCTTCAGAAGTGAAAGTTTTAAATTTAACTCAATTTTTAGTTTCACTTTTGTTCAATTTTGTTTTTCATTTGATATTTCTTAAATGGTTGCTTCAGAACGTTTTTTTTTGATACTGTGATTGTTTAGTTTAAAAAATGCATTTATCGGATGAATTTTTAAGTACACCAAAGTAAGTAACATTTATTTATGGGTTTTTTATTCAGTTAATAGAATATCTCTTTTTATACAACATTCTCAACGACATCTAGCTTCTGGATACCAGATTAGTGGAAAATCATTTTGAGATTGGCAGAAATCAGAAGAAGTGGCACTACCGATAAAAAAGAAGTAGAAAAAACGAAGAAAAATGCGCCAGGCACAGAAAAGACCACCATGAACTGACACTAGACATTTCAAGACGCCGTTAGGCTCAGAAAGTCGGATTCCCAGTTTTAATTAAAGTTCAGAAATTGAGCTCACTAAACAGTAATGTGGAAGATCCGCTAAAATTAATTCAATACAATGAGATGGATATTGTTTATGAAAAAAAATTCACTCTTTTAATCACTATTTTTCCTAAATTTTTCAATTGATTCATTGTTTCAAATGAATATTTTTTTGTTTCATACTTTTTAAACTTTTTATTTTGCGATTTGTTCACTTTGATTGGTATTCTCATAAAACTTTCTCTTCAAATTTTTTATACTCATTTCATTACGATGGAATAGTTTTTTGATGATCTCGAAAAGTTTGGATTCGGAGTTAAAATAAGTCATGATACAAAGAAAATATTATTTTAAAGTAATAATTGGAATCCAAATCAATCGAGGCCGATTCCGGTAAATAATCGTTGTCAAAATTCATTTGTTGAGCCCATCAAAAGACATGCTATCAATAGAAAAAGTACAAAAAAGGATTATAACATCAAAATAATTTTCGACACTATTTCCAATTTTAAAAACGTATAAATAAGTATACACCTCTAATACTCTACATTCTTAATGCCACTAGCCTCGTCAAACCACGGCATGAAAGCCTCAGATGTGGTGTTTTTCAAATATGGCCTGACATCGTCATCATTACCGAGTCATGGCTTGAATCATATCACTCTGAAGGATTCTTTAATATTGATGGTTACTCTAGCTTTAGAAAAAAAATGGTTAAAAAAAGAGATGGTTGTGTATGAATTTATATTGAATATTATACAAAGGCTAATGTAATTGAACTTGTGATTTAAAAAAAAGTAGATGCATTTGAAATTCTTATCGTCAAATGCACCTTCAATAAAATCAATTATTTTTATTGTGGGTTATATCATCCACCTTAACCATCATATTCAGAAATCGTGTCCAATAAGTTATGTAGATGATATCTCTAATTTTGTGGTAGATCCTAATGAAAAAATTATTTTAAATTGTGATTTTAAGTCATTGTTGCATAATAGTCCTATACAAATTGGTTTCCAATCAATTAGCTAGAAACCAACTTTTAAAAGAAATACTCTTGATAGGTTATATGTTATCAGTATAGATCCGAAGTTATTCAGCTCTAATAATTAAGTTTCCCATATCAAGAACAACCATCTTGGTGTTATTGCCTTGCTTCTCAACATAGCTCCCTCTCATAACAATATTAAACATTCATTTTACACCTACCACCCTCGACATCCTAAAAAACAATAGGCATGCCTCGATTACTTAACATCAATCTCTTTCAAGCTAACATATGATAATATCACAGAATCAGTTGATTTTTTCTATACTACAGTTAATAAAATTCTAAAAATGTTTTATTTTGTGGTTTTATGACATGATTCAATTCTCAAATTATAAAACTCATTAACTTGATTCAATAGAATATTTTGCTTTTGAAGTCCTTAGAAGCTTTTAACATTCCAGTTTTGATTAATTCGATGAAACTTTAATCACGAAAGAGTGTATGGCCGTTACTTCAATTTTATTTATTTAAATTATTTCCTTAAATATTTGAAATTTTTAGTTTCAAATATTAGTTATAATGAAATTAATTCATCTTAGAGTTATAGTTTTTGCTGATTACAAAGATTTTGAAAAGACTTCAAAGATATTGCCAAATCCGCCATTTTCTCGTTTGAAAAAAGACATTGCAGTTAAATCGTCAATCAATTCCTACCTAAAGACAGTTTGCTAAATTACTCAACAAGAAAATAAACATGTTTTGAAAAGCATTAAAAAAATTTGTGGTATCCTGAAGGAGTTGTGAAGTTAAAAAATGGCTGAATAAAAAAAAGACATAGCTGTAAAATCATCAAACAATCGGTTACAGGAATACCGTTTGCCAACTCAAAAAAAAAACAGGAATGTGATCGAGTGGTGAATATTCCTCGTGAATATGAAAAATGGCTGAGAAGGAAAATGAAATAAAAGATGAAATAACTTGAAATAACTCTGCATTAGTTATGTTATGTGGTTTTCAGATATGATTCAATTTTCAAATTTTAAAGCTCATTTTTTTATTTAATAGACATTTCTGCTTTTGAATTTTTTAGAACCTTTTAACATTCCAGTTTTGGTTAATTTGATGAAACATTCTTCAATAGTTTTTCAAGATAAACTATGACTCAATTCTAAATTTTTGAGATTCATAAAATTGATTCGATAGTCAGTTTATACAAAATTGTTTTATCATGAAAATGGTTAGTTTAGATCAAAAACAAAATTGACAAAAAAAAATCAACAAATTTTATATACTTATAAGAACTCATATTTATACCAAATAGCTACTGAAAAATATTTAGTGTGACAAGAAATCCTACGAAAAATGGCAAAAAAAAACAAATAAAAGCATAGAATTAATTTAATGACCATAGAATCTAATCAATGACCATAGAATTTAATCAACGACCATAGAATCTAATCAATGACCATAGAATCTAATCAATGACCATAGAATATTATCAATGACCATAGAATTTAATCAATGACCATAGAATCTAATCAATGATCATAGAATCTAATCAATGACCATAGAATCTAATCAATGACCATAGAATCTAATCAATGACCATAGAATATTATCAATGACCATAGAATCTAATCAATGACCATAGAATCTAATCAATGACCATAGAATCTAGTCAATGACCCTAGAATCTAATCAATGACCATAGAATCTAATCAATGACCATAGAATCTAATCAATGACCATAGAATCTTATCAATGACCATAGAATCAAATCTATGAACTTCGAAATTTTCAAATAACCATAGTTCATCATCAGCACTCTGCTCAAAAGCAAACAGTTTCACTCGTTGCGGGCTACAATGAAACTGGACACTTCAAAACAGCGTCTGTAATTTAATTGAGTTGCCGTTTTGTAACTTAAACTTGACTCAATCAATCACATTCACGTTCACATGGAACAGACCAATTATTATTGTCAACCAGAATGTTGTAGTAAATAAATTGAGTTTGAATTAACGAGTAAAAGCGACAAAAGAATCAAATTAACAATTCTCAGAAACCTATAAAAGCTCATCTTCTTAGCAAATAACTACTGAAAAATGTTTCATGAAAAGAGAAACGCTAAAAAGAATGGCAAAAAATGTAATGAAACAAAATCAACTTTACAAAAAATGTAATATCATAAAAACGCAAAGTAAAAATTCGTAGCGTGAAAACTCTCAATGACCATACAATTGAAGCAACGAATCTCAAAACACATGAAAATACTATTGAAAATGTTCGAGGTTGCTAGACCTGCTACAAAAATAGCAAAAAATCAAAATTTTAAAACAAAGTCATACCAACTAGATTTGTTTTTAAAAAAGTCCAAGTCAAAAAATGAAAGCAAAATTGACTACAGAGTCAAAATATGAACATTTCTTCATTTCCATTTTTTTTAACATCCATTTTCCATACTCTTAAAAAGCCGTCAGTTGACGAGCTCAGTCCACTTTTGCTTATTTCACGCAAAAAATGATGGGAAATTGTATGTAACCAGTAACTGTAACTTCCAGAGAAACAAACTATTTTGAAACAAATTTTTATTGGGCATAATTAATACTTAAAACTTTAAATTTCAACATGTTCATAAACATAGTTTAGAAAAAATAATTAAATAGAGCAGGCAAGAACAGCCATAATGTAAATAATGGTTTTTTATAGCATATAGTTTCCGTTTGTTTTATTTTTCATTGTTCACCATACTCTAGAGCATTTCAAGCATTTTTAGACGATTTAAACATATAATTAAGAAAATAAATCAAAAAATATATATACATGAATTTAAAAAGCGCTCTTGAAATTGCCGTTTTTTTAATTTATTTTTATTTAACAAAAACAAAATATAGCGAAAAAGATCGATGGCGATATATGTCGAATTGAAAGAAATATTTGCGATTTAAACAAATTATTTTCAATTCAACGATGACGTTTTTAGCAATTTTGAATTTCTCATGTTTTATTATCGTTTATGTCCATTCACTCGGCCATACCAAAACTTCGGAAAGGTTAAAGTTGGTATGTTGTGGTTTATACTGTGTTGTGTTGGGATTGGTAAAATGTTTTGTACTGCGTTATGATGAGGTGACATGTGGTGTTGTGTGAATAGTTGTGGTTGTGGTTATACTTAGTATGGTTTGCTGAAAAAGGTTTAAAGAGGTGTGGTGTGACGTGATGAGGTGTGTTGTGGTTTGATTCAGTATGTTATGCTATGGTTGAATGATGAGACTGGACAGACAAAAGATTTTGGAAATTGTTGGAGTAGTAGTCTTTTTTATCCATTTTCTTGTCTTTTTTTCTGTTGCCCAAGAGTTTTTAGCGACCAACCCACGCCATTTGATTCTGTTTGAGGTAAATGACTTTCATCTTCTTGTCAAAGTCCTGTTTCTCTGGAGTCTTTTTAAAGGTGTTTTTAAACCGCAATCTTGGTTAATGAGCTGGTTTCTTTCTTTTGGTGAGCTCTCTATACAGAAACTGTTTTGGTGTACAATGATTGAGCATTCTGGAAACAAGGCTTGCAAATCTCTCCTGGTGCCTTTCAAGATGATACAAAATGAATTGGTTTTTTGTTTTGCAAAACTACTTTGTTCGATATCTTGTAGAACCACTTTCATCCAAAGCAGGCTACAAAGACGGCTCATATAAAATTGGTTCAGTTGTTTTTTATGTATGGAGTAAATGTCCCAGTTTCGCTGGCATAGAAAAGCACGAGGATGAATTCTGCTCTATAGACTTTAATTTTTGTAGCCACACTTGAACCATCTCTATTCCAGACAGTATAACGCAGTTTTCTGAAAGCCTTGGCAATCCTGGTTTTCATTTCATTGTCCACTGTAGCAGCGGAAAAAACGTTTCCCATGTAAATGATATGCTCCACGGACTTGAGCCTATCCGAGCCTATCATTCTTTTTGGATATTTATAAGGTTTGCCAGAAAACAGGTTGAAGAATTATTTGAATTTTTTTAGTGTTGATAGTGAACCCAAAGTTTTCACATGCTGCCGAGAAATCTTCTACTACTTTCTGCATATCCGTTTCATTATATGCACAAAAGGCACATTAATCAGCAATCAAAAGTCATCGGCATTTAGAAGTTCCCGCCAGTATTTACTTTTGTCGTAGCTTATATACGATTGGTGATGAAAAGGCTTTCATTCAGTTTCAAATCTCATTGCTTTCCTTCGAAAACGTCGATCAGCGTAGCAATTAGCATCATTCTGAGGAGGGGTTGGAACTGAAACGCATACTTGTTTTATTCTTTTTGAAAGGAATTACTTCTGATATATCGCTTTTATATATGATTTTGAGTTCCAATCCATCGTGATTTTGGTGTATAATCAAGATGAATCTTCCGGGGCTTTCGAACGTTTTTATTAGCCCAGAGACGGCCTCGACAGTCCGTGTCGAAGGCTTTTGACAAATTAAAAAAGTTTAATAGTAGATTAATGTTTGCTCCTGGAGTTTTCTTTAAACTTGTTTCGCAGCAAAATCATTTCTACAGTGCCACGACTAGCACGAACTCCACATTGACTCTCTGAGATTATTGCGTGATCTTCAAGATGTCTGAACGGAGTATTGAGCAGCAAACGAAAAAGATTTTTTAAACAATTGGTAGTAGAGTAATACATCGGTTGTTATCACAAAATTTTCGACTCCCCTTACGTTTGTGAACTGGAAATGATAGTGCGTCTTTCAGATTTGGAGAACCAGATTATCATTACATATGGTTTGGAACAGAGCTGTGAGTTTGCTATTAAAAAAAGGTCCACGCTTTTTGTATACCTCTAATGAAATGAAGTCAGAACCGAGAGCTTTGCCACTGCTGATATGGTTGATGACTTTTGTAACTTCTACATCTGAAAGATCATAGAGTCCCTCGTTTTGGTCTGTTTGAAGAATGCAAGCTAATGCTTCTCCATTCAGTTTAGAGAAACAATCCAGGAGTTTATTGAACTTTTCAGACTATCTAGTTGATGTAAGTTGAAGTGGTAAGATTTGAAGAATTGTGCGTTGGTAAAGTAGGTGAAGAGTGAGGTGTAATATGGTAAGATTGATGTGGTATGATTTAATGTAATGTGCTATATTGTGGTGTGATTCAATTTGGTCTGAGTAAATGTTTTAAGATGCGGTGTTGAGAGATTCGAATTGGTCTGATTGAATGTGTTTTGACGTGGTGTGGTATGCTGGTGTGATAGGGTTTTGTGTGGTGTCATGCGAGGTGGGATTTTATATAATATAGTGAAGTTTCGTGTGATGAGATTATTTTTGAAGAAGTTTTCTGAAATCTGTTGTGATGTGTTTTAGTGTAGTGTGGGAGAAAGTATGATGTGGTGTAATGGGGTGAGGTGTGAAAGGAGATGTGTTTTTTTGTTGTTAAATGAAGTGTGGTGCGTTTTGGTATCGTAAGTGTACTAATTTTATTTTGGTGTGATTTGATCTGGCATCGTATGGTGTTATGTTAGATATATCGTGGTGTAGTGGGATGTGATTAAGTGGTGTTATTGAAGATTTTGGTATGATATGACTTTGTGTAATTTGTTTTGTCGTGGTTTTTTTTGGACGGAATGGTTCATTTCCACGTGGTGTTGGCTGGTATGATTCGATGTGTTGTTCGGATTGGTCTAGTGTTCTTTAGTGCAGAGTGTTCAAATGGGTTGTAGCCTAATGTGTTTTTTGGCGTAAAATAGGGTCTAATGAATTTTATTTTATTGTAGTTGAAAGGGTTAAGTTTTTAATTTGGTCTGGTGTGTTGAAGTGTCTTGAGTGTTATGAAGTGGGGTACGGTGTGCTGTGATAGTTGTGGTGTGATGTGAGCCTTGTGTTTTGAATAGCTGAAGTGTGAAAGAAAGTGTGATGACGCTTGGTAATATGAAGTGTGTTGCATTGGAGTGTTTAGTGGTTGATACACCGTAGTGTGGTCTGACGCGATTTAGTGTGAGGTAGCATGGTAGGTGTTGTGTAGTGTCAAATCTATTTTAATTTTATAAAAGTGACGTGTTAGCTGGTTTGGTATTTTAAGGTGTATTTGAATATATATTTGATGTAGTGTAATGTGGTAATGTCGTGCTTTGTTGCAGTGTGGTGTCAACTGTGACATAGGTTTTCTGTGTAAGTTTCTGGTAGAGGTGTTTTCTAGCATGTTATGGCGTGTTGTAATGTAAAAAGTGTGGTGTAGAAATATTTGAAAAGGCGTGGGGGGTGTGACTGGGTGTGCTGTAGTGTGATATGGTGTGATATGTTGTTTTTCCGTGTGCGGTTATCTATTGGATTGTGTTTTGCTTTAATTCACTTTAGTCTAGTTTTTTGTTGTGCAGTGTAGTTTTCCACTGTGTAGTGTGATATGGTGTTGTGTATTGGGAAGTGTGAAGTTGTGTTGTGCTGTAGTGTCTTTTCTTATGTTGAGTTTTTTTTTGGGGGCGTGATTTGGGGCGATTTTTTGTGGTGTGATGCTGTTTTTCATGGTTTTGTATGATCTGTTCTGATGTGCAGATATTGTTTGGTTTGGTTTTTTGGGTGAGGATTTTTGTTATTTTTTTATCGTGGAAGATTGTAATGAATGCAATTTTTTATAAAAGTATGAAGTAGTTTGGTGTAGTGTTATTGTTATACTGTAAAATTGTGTTTTTTGGCTTAAAACTTATTTTGTTGAGTGGTGTGCTTTGTTGAGAATCTGTATAGGTCGAAGTGGGGTTTTTGGATTTTGTCAAAGTAGCACTTGGTAAATATTTTTATGTTGTAGTGTGTCGTAGTTTAATATGGAATTTTATGGTTTGTTGAACTGTGTTGTAGTTTGATGCGGCGTGTTGCGTTGTGGCAGAGGGTGGTGTGTAGATGTTTATTTTTTGGGATGATGAGCGACAGGCGATGTCTTTGGTTGGTTTTCAGTTAGCAAATTGAAAAAACCTCATCTGTTGATATAATCTGTTCAATTGCAAAAGTATTTTTGCAATTTCTGTTTGGTTTGGTTAGACAGAATATGATTTTGTCGACTAGTTTTGTATGGTCTCAAGTGCTATGCTGTGATACGTTGTAGATTGATTTAGATAAACTAATTCTTTCATGGAATGAAGGGTTGAATGTGTTTATGTGTTTTTGTATCAATTGTCATTATCGTTCATAGAAGAGTGGCTGTTACTTTCGTTTGGTGCCAGCATGGAAGACCGCGATGACAATAATATATATATCGGGCAATAGAAGCGATGTAGTTTTAAATAGAGCAAAACTTACAAATATATTTTTCTTTCATTTGTAAAAGAATTCCTTTGATAGTGTTGCACAAAACATTTAGGAGACTGCTGAATGACACTTATTCGGAATATCACAAGGATGGGAATCAGAAAATTATGGAAAGCTTTGATGCCGAGCTACAAAAAGGTATAAGACATTCCAGTTGTAATAGAAAAACAATAAAAAACCTTTTTCAAGTAGCAGTAGCCTATTTCACTGTCAAGAGTATTGAAAATTTTGAAAATCTGTTATTCAGTTATTATTTGTTGTTGGGAAGATACAGAGTCGAAACAAGTTTTCTATGTGCCTATTTATATATAATCATGTTCATTAACCTGCATTAATATGAAGATACCAATAAGTAGAAAAAGTTAATGAACTTTATTGAAAATTTTCAACTTTGACGTTCAAAACTTAAAATAGATAGTGGTTGATTTCATATTCAAAAGAATTCAAACTAGGCAAAAAAAAACAAAATCGGCTTATTGTACCATAAGTTATTTATCCTATTCGATAAGTTAGCATAGTGAAAGAAATAAACAGTTTTTATGTATAACTTAAAATTATTACTCCTTTTTTTATAACTGTTTAGAGATTATTATTTCTGTATGTTGTTTTTTTTTTATAAAATCAACTCCAGGCATACTCGGAGAATTTTACAAATCATTTTAAAATTTGAAAAAAAGTCAAATTAACACTAAAGGCAGTTTTTCAAAAAATCTAAATCAACTCAAATAAAACGACAAAATTTCATCACAAGCATGATCACTTATATCAAACTTATATCACTCCATGAAAGGAAAACTCAGTAAAAAATTTAAACTGATTATCGAAATTGCAAAATTCTCCCGTCAGTATTCTTCAATTTCTTTTCTATACTTGTCATCGTTCAACTTGACTGCTATTGCTACTTCATATCTTATCGCTCCTGTTCTTGCTGTGCATATCGTATTGAATTCCGTTTGGTTTTTATAAATTAAACAGATTTTGTCAATTCAAATTTAGTTCTAGTTTTATATATTAACTCCAGTCCATAATATTATTGCAATTAATTAAAAAAGGCTTTTAATTATTTTTTTCCGTTGCAGGCATTTTCAAAAATTACACCACTTCCCTTCATCAAAACTATAAATTTTCCTCCATGTTTTGAATAACAAGTACAACATATTTGGAACATCAATGATAGAATCACATACAGCTTCCACAAGTCGTATCAAATACGCGAATCATTTACACCTAAAATCACGAAATCGGTCAAAACCAACTTTTCAAACACAGAATTTAAAAGTCTGAATTTAGGCAAAACAGCAAAAAATTATCGAATCCAGTCAGTTTTCAGGTGTTCAACACTAGATTATCAGTACACAAAGCTAACTTCATAAAAAACTTGCAAAAACACAAACTGGATCTACCTGTAATTACGAAAACATGGATCAAATCGGAAACACCTGAAGTGACTAAGTTGGATATTGCTCCAAAAAGGTTCACCGGTAGTCATCAACATAGACATCTATGACGACAAGAGAAGCAGAAGCTTCAATTTACAAAAATCATTAAAATGCATCAAAATTAAAATTAATACTACACACACAATAAAAAATTTCTAAATTCAGGTAACAATCACATTAAAACTCTTCCGTATCATAATAATATACAGACCACCTAGCTATTCTGTGTCGGCCTTCATTAAAATTTTTAGCAAACTAATAGATGACTGATGAAAATGAAATCATCAATATGTGGTGGTTTCATTGCATCCGGAGTTTTAGACACATCAAAACCAGTTAGTCTAATCTAATCAAGGCATTTGTGATGCGCCTTCCAGCACTACGTTTGAAGGCGCTCCCAGGAAAACGGGTTCTTTTGCTGTGTGTTACTAAATGACTGGGCATTCTGGGACGGCATCTGTAATTCAATTAAAACATTGATTTTAGACTTTAAATCAAAGCTCATCA
>OX387261.1:1356902-1374402 GCA_947562095.1 Branchellion lobata
TCCTTAAATCAGTTGTTTCAGCCTGAAAAACTTTAAAAAAATGTTTTATTTTGTATTCAATTATTAGTTTCAGATTTATTAAAGTTTTTTCCTATTTGTTTTCCATAAAAATTGGTTGCTGTAGATCGTCTTTATTCGAGACGGTGTAAGCGTAAGTTTATTTTTTTAAATTTGTTTATCGGATAATTTTTTTGCTATACCAAGGTTAGTAGCATTTCTTTATTTACGGGTTTTTAATTATTTGAATGGTAGATTTATTTTTGTACAATAATCCCAATGTGATCTTGCCTCTGGAAACCCGATTAGTGATAAATCGTCTTGGAATCGGCAGAAATCAGAAGGAGTGGAACTACCGAGAGAAAAAAGCAGGTAGGAAGGTCAAGGAAAGGTGCGCCAAACACATTAAAGACCGCCATGAACTGATTCCACTTGTTTCAAGACGCCACCAGACTCAGAAGACTGGATCTCCGGTTTTAATTGGGTTTCAGAACGTGAGATCACTGAACAATAAATTGTAAGATGTGGTAGGATTAATTCAGGACTAAAATATGGATGTGATGTTTATGGCAGAAACATGGCATGATCCGGAGTCAATCAGCATAAGTAAGCTGCCGAGCCGGGGTCTTGTGGTCTTCGAGAAAGCAAGGCCAAGACTTCCCAAGTCAGTGAACACCCTGCTCACCAACCATGGAGGAGTGGCAGTGGCTTTCAACTCCATGTTCCGGGAAATTCTGTTAAAATTAACTTTAACTGCCAGTTTTGAACATCTGTGTGTGAGAATAAGCTCAAGCTCCAAGTCAGTCATCGGATTGGTTGTTTATCGCAAAGGTGGTGCTTCTACATTGTTTTACAAGGAATTTGAAATCACATTGGGTGATTTGGCCACATACAAGGAAGAGGTTTTGATTCTGGATGATTTCATTTTTCACTTGGAGCAGTCTGACAACACAGATGCACAAACATATCTAAACATTTTGAGGTCCCATGGTTTTGATTCGTCCACAAAACAACCCACCCATTACCAAGGAGGATGGGTTGACGTGATAGCATCCAGGAAAAGTGTAAACATCAACTATAGTGATAGTGGCATTTCCGATCACAAGCTGCTTTTGTGCAGTTGTGAAATGCTCAAACCAACTCCCATCTATCGACAGCTCCAAATTAGACGTTGGAATTCTTTGGACACTGAAAAGTTTATTTCAGAACTAAAGCTGTCTCCGCTTTCAGCTGCCACAAGTCTTGATGAGGACTCAGCTTCTGACCTTTATAATTCCATTCTGTCAGGGATCCTTGACAAGATGATTCCTTTTAAGACCGTTAGAAAACATGAAAAACCTTCTGATCCATGGTTTGATTGGGAGTGTCGTACTTCGAAATGTCTGAAAAAGAGTTTAGAAAGGATCTACATGAGGACCAAGAGTGAGAATGATTTTGCCGCATTGATGGGTCAGAAGAAACTCTACAAAAAACTGTGTAGACACAAGCGTAGAGATTACTGGAATAATAAACTCAGTGATCCAAAAAACAAAACGGCTGACATTTGGAGGCACATTAATAGTGTCTCTGGTCGAGGAAAAAGATTTTCTGCTGACGGAATTCAGCCTGTTGAATTCCAATCTTTTCTGTTGAAGAAATTTACATCAGCGAAGAATTTAATCCAAGCCAGAGAAAACCACATTTATTCAGCTTATGCACACGAAGGCGGTTTGAGTAGGCTCCAGGATGTGGATGAGGATGAGCTTCTCAATGCTATTCAGAGGCTTCCCAATAAACAGTGTGCATCTGATCCAATACCCACTTGGCTTTTGAAAAAGATTTCAGGAATGTACCTTACTTTACCTTACCTTTTGTAAAAAGTATGGTCAATCAGTCTTTTTCTGAGAGAAATGTCCCAAAGTCTTGGAAATCGGCTCAGGTTACACCACTGTTGAAAAAGCTTAGTCTTGATCACAACGTTGCTTCATCCTACAAACCCATCTTTAATCTGCCTGTTTTGTCCAAGCTTTCAGAAATGCTTGTTCTTAACAGAGTCATGAGCTCTTTAAATAATTCAAATCTTCTCCCTACCCACTAATCAGCTTACCGTCGTCATCATTCCACTGAAACGGCTGTCACAAAAGTGTATTCAGACATTCTTGGTGCAACCGATGATGGTAAGCTCTCCCTCCTCATACTGTTAGACTTGTCAGCTGCCTTTGACTTAGTTGATCACAGTATTTTGTTGAAAAAGCTAGAAAATACATATGGTTTTGATGGCCTCACACTGGAATGGTTCAAAAATTACTTGACTGACAGATCCTTCAATGTACACTGCAGTGGGACAAAATCGGTATTTGTTGACTCTTCAGTGGGTGTCCCACAAGGATCTGTTCTTGGACCATTGTTGTTTTCTCTATACACTGGAAACATTGAAAAAATAGTTTTGAAATACAAGCTGGGATTTCATCAATATGCCGATGACACTCAAATATATGGCCACTGCAATAATGAAGGCACAGAAGAATTGCAGATAAGAGTGTCTGAGTGTGTAGATCAAATCGCATCTTGGATGGGAGCCAATTGTCTCAAGCTCAACAGTGAGAAGACTGAGGTGATCTGGTTCTTTTTTCGTCGGAATCTGACAATATTCCGAGCTATTCTGTCCGTGTATTAGAAAGCAACATCTTTCCATCAAAATCTGTAAGGAACTTGGGAATATCTATGAATAGAGACCTCACGATGTCAACGCAGATATCAAAAACAATACAGATGTGTTTTACCTCTCTGCGTCAAATGAGATCCATCAAGGGATGTTTGACAATGGACTCCTTGAAAACACTTGCATCGGACTTAGTTTTGAGTTGTATTGACTATGGCAACATGGCTTTAGTCAGCTTACCTAAGGTAACAACGCAGAGTATTCAATCCATAATCAATACAACAGCCAGGCTCATTACATGAGTAAGAAAATATGATCACATTACCCCTGTACTCAAGGAGTTTCACTGGCTGAAAATTGATGAAAGGATCGTGTACAAAGTTGCTCTGAAGATGTATAAGTGCTTGTCCAACGAGGGTCCTGCGTATCTGACACGTGACCTAGTTCCAGTTGCTAGTCTGCAGGAAAAACAGAGACTGAGATCGGTTAAGTCAAAGGACGTTGTTCCCAAAAAGCACAAGCTAAAATCATTAGGATTAAGAAGGTTCAGCGTCAGCGGACCTAAGTTGTAGAACAAGCTGCCTAACAGCTTAAAATCTTCAAGTTCAACAAAAAAATTCGGTAGTTCTCTGAAGTCTTACCTATTCAATAAATCATTCCCTCCATCATAATAATAATACTGGTCTTTTTTGAAAATAATTTTTTTTTATTTTCATTTATTTACTTCTTTTCTTTAATTTTTAATTTTTCACAATAGTTTTAATAATTGACGTTTTTGAGTGGCCTCGAAACTCTACGGGGTTAATGCCACTATAATAATATTCGTTTTTGTATTGTATTGTATTGTATTTATAATTTATATTTAATTAATTTTTTTTTAATTATTGTTGTCTTCATTGGTATTTCTTTTCAAAAACACTTTAAATAATTTTTTTAAATTATACTCATCAATATTAACTTACTAAGATATTCGAGCCACAAACTGATTACGTAATCAGAGCCTAGTGCAAGTCTCAGTCAACTGAAACTTGTTGTTTATACCGTGGACCACTAGCCTGGTTCCTAATTCTACGTGAAAAAACTAAAGTTTTTGAACATTGTGATTTTTGCTAAACAATTGTTTGATTAGACTATATTTCGCTTGAAGTTTTTCTTTCTACATTATTTGAGTGCTTGTCCTACCTATTCAAATCATTTTCATTTCAACTTTTATTTTTTTTCACTTTATCTCTAGTTTTAACAAATGATTATGAAAAAATAACTGGATTAAACTGAATTTTTATTTGAGTCTTTCAACCTTCTGTTTTGCTCTTTTTTTCATAGCTTTGCGTTTTATTTTGTTTTGTTCTAGGTGGAACAACTCGAAAAAACATCGCAAAAAGAAAAAAAGTCAAACAATCCTCAACCTATCGAAACTATTCTCCAAAACTTGCAATTGATAATTCTGTAGAAACAAGTGCATTTACACTCAATCAAACAAAAGCTTGGTGGCTTTTAAATTTTGGTGCACCTCATTATATTGATGAAGTGTATTTATACGTAGGAAATGCGTAAGTGATTGGTTTTTCCGTTTAAGCTCTGCTTTAGATTTCAGAAGCCTAACTTTCAAATCAACTTTTGATTCATTGGTTTTTATATAAACTTCCAGTTTTTTTTGAAGTCAATAATATGGCATAAAAGAATTAAATTGTTTTTTAATTTTGCTTTTGTCAGATCACATGAAGTCATTTTGAGAGGTGCTGAAACTGAATTCTACACTCATTTCAAATTTTGCAAAGATAAAGGAATGAAAAAAAACTATCAGACATATGAATGTCAGCCAGAAAAAGCTTACGTGTATGTGGAAGTGTATACATATAATAGCTTCATCCAGATTTACGATGTTATAATTTATGGAAGTGAGTGCTTACTTTTATCAAAAGAATTTTGATCTACGCAAATTTATCATTGAAACTTAGAATCAACTTAAAACTTATTTGATCACGTTTGAAAACAAGAAATAAAAAATTTTCAAACATAATCATTTTCACAAAATATTAAAACCCTTATTAAAACCACACGATGAAAAACAACGCCCAAAAAAAAGTAGGAGTTTGTTTTTCTCTGGTGTGCTTGTTTATGAAACACCACAAACCTTTCATTTTGTTTCAGCACTCATTCATTTTGTTTGATTCAAAAATAGTGTGATTAAAAAAATGAATAAAGTTCTTCGAAAATTATAGTCAAAACACTGATGCTGGAATGGAATACTAAATTTCATTTAATTTTTTTCTATTAAGTTACATTATAACTGCAAATTTTTTTATAGTGGCATTAAAATTTCAAAGTTCCAAAGGTTTTTTCAGCAAAACACATGATGCTGAATTCAACTTCACACACAGTGAAACTTTGTTGAATCCATGAGTAAAAATCTTCAATAGAACTCATCTGTTTTTTTATGAATCATATTTGAAGTGGAAAAATCAACCACATCTGCATTGGATTTGAATTGATCATTAAAGTGCATGCATCTTTTGATAGAATTATGTTGCTTCCCATTATGACTGTGAACTAAGTAGGTTCGGAAATCTTTAAATATCTCGTGGGTCGGTTGAAGTTCTTTTTTCTCTTTAAAACCAAGACAAAAATGGCTGTTCATAAGAGATGGGTGTATAATATTTTATTTCGTTTTTGAATGAATTTATTAATGGTTATGTTCTGATTCTGTAGTCAATTTTGCTTTTTCTATCTACTTGGACTTTTAATTATTTCAACTTTCATTTAAAATTTGAAATTCATTCGTTATTTGTGAAATTTCAAGCAACTTCAAAGATGGAAAAAGTTTCTTCATGTGCTTATAAGCTATATTAATTCAAATTCTTAAAGGTGTCATTGATTTGAGATGTGGTCAATTTTGTCTTAATTTTCATTTTGGGTTTCTCATGATAATATAATTTTTATGAAGTTGATTTTGTAACTTCAATTTGTTTTTTGCCAATCTTTGTAGGGTTTCTATTGAGATTAAATAGTGACATTTTCTGGTAATTACCTGATTGAACGTAAGCTATTAAAAATTATCAAAGGTTTGTTAATTTGAATTTTTTGTCGTTGTTGTTCCTTTTTTACAGAAAACACTTTTTTATGATATCACAGTTTTGGTTACTTTCTTTTTGTTTTTTTAATGCAATGTTTTTTTCATTTCGACGTTTTCTGTAACAATCAACATGTTTAAATTGTTAAAATAAATATGAGTAATTTTCATTTTGTACCCTTCAGTATTTACTTAATTTGAACCAGATTTTTTTTTATGATCTTTTTTTTTTCATTTCACACTAAATCATTGTAACTTTTCAAGATTTTTAACACCCTTGTGCCTTCGGCATGATGATTGGCCTCTATCACTGCAAATTCTTTTTTTTATAGTCTTTATTGAATCAAATCCAGACAAACGTTGGAAATGGCACAGAAGGTGGTGAACAATGAAATTGAAGAGAAAAAATTGAAATAAACAAAACCTTAATTTCATAAGAATTGTCAAGTGTCTGTTGCAAAAGATCAAAAATTGACTACAGAATCAAATTTATAAATCTCAAAATATAGTATTGAGTCATAGTTTATATTGAATGACTATTGAAGAATGTTTCATCAAATTAACCAAAAATGAACTTTTAAAAGGTTCTAGGAAATTCAAAAGCAGAATTTTCTATTAACTCAAATTTATGAGTTTTAAAATTTGAGATTTGAATCATATCTTAAAACCACAAGGCCTAACTTGCAAAGTTATTTCAAGTTTTTTCTTTATTTCTTTTATTTTCCTTCTCAGCCATTTCTTATATTCACAAGGAAGTTTGAGTGGATGAGTCCAGGTTTGACTTCTAAAAGCGGCAACTCATTCAAAGTAAAGATGCCGTTCCAGAGTGTTCAGTTGTTTAGTATGAAAAAGCGGTTGAAACTCTTTCTATGGGAGCAACTTAGAACCCAGTGCTGAATGGCACATTGGAATTATTTTGATTAGATCAGATTAGCTCAGATAAAACAATAATCAAAAAAAAATTCAACAGGGTTGTAACGTAAACCGCTTTTCGAGAAAATTTCACACTTTTTCTAAAAGAAACACTGATTAATTAATTTTCATGTGAAAACGATGGAAATGAAATTTTCAACTTTTCAGTTGTTTCAACATGATGTTGTACTCTACAAAATCAAAATCGTTTGACAAGTTTGACAATTTTGATAGTTTACATCATCAGTTGTACAAAGGATGTCTGAGTACACCATTATAGCAGTTGACTTTTGGCTTTAAAAAATTGGTGTTGTAAAGTAATAAATAAATTATTGTCGTAGACCTAAGAAAAACCGCTGATAATACGGTCGTACTCGGTTGCACACAATCATCCTAGTGTCTTCCTTTTTTTATATAAATAGATAAATGTGTTGGTGTACAACTAGTTTGAAAAATAAAAAAAACATTATTGGTTTTGAAAAAAATAGTCGTGTGATTTCTGAAAAAGCTTTTAATATTAAAATCAAAAAAATATTTAAATCTATTTAAGTTAAATGCAAAACTATTCCAGTCTGAACTTAAAAAATAAAACTTCAGAAGTGAGTTTAAAATTTTAAACACTTTTTGATTTCAAATAATTTAAAGGTAATTCAACAGATTATTGCACCATGAACACTAGCGATATTTTAATTTCTTTGTCGACATTTAAATATAGCCGTTTTCTCAAGTAGTGTACCTCTTTGTATTTCGTCATTGAAAAAATTTAACAGTTTTTGTTTTCATCCTTAAAACAGTTACGGCAGCGACCACTCCAACCACTTCTGATCTGAAACAAACTAAACCACCACCGGAATTAACAGGGGAAAATTTATCTGAACAACCCAACCAAAAAAGTATGACGACGTGAATTCAACTTTTCCATATATAGTTGTTCTTTACTTACTTATGATGAAATTTTTTTTTGACACACTCTTTTCACGACAATGACCACTACAATTACTTTTACCCAAAACAAACTAAATTACAACTGCTAACAACAACAGAACTTTCAATTGGAAAGAAAACTTATAAACAAGGTATTTCTTAGCGTTAAAATCTTAGTCCATAATTTTCGTGTGAATCTTGTTAAACTCAACAATATTTCACATAAGTCTGTTTTTATTATGTAATTTTAAGTTTTTCCAATATCTTCTAATTTATTTACTATAAAAAAATTTATAAAGAATCACTTTTTTGATTTTAATTTTGTTTCAAGTCTATATTGTTTATTTCAAAAATTATTCGTTGCAATGAATATATTTTTGTGTAGTCTTTTTTTGAAAAAAGCCTAAATTTTTCATAGATTAAAATGAAAACCAAAACAGCTAAAAAAAGTTCAAATGTACTTTTTTACACAAAAACGTTGTTGATAGTGGCCTCGAAACTTTACGGGGTTGATGCCACTATATTAATCTTCGTGTTGTAATGTATTGATAGTTTTTTTACACATGCGTTTTCTCAACTTTTTTTTATAACTCTTTCAAGTTTCTTATACAATTAACGGCCGCTTGGATTCAAACCCTTCACTTTTGACTATTTTTCCAAAGTTTGAACCACACCACTACGTCTTTTTATTCTTATTCAAACTTTTCTATTATCATTCTTTTGAGAAAAGTCATGCTTAGTTATACAGAAAAAAACGCAAAACAACATGTGAATTTTGAACAGGTATTTTGGTATGCGTTGCCAACGTGGTATGCGTTGCCAACGTGGTATGCGTTGCCAAAGTTATGCGAGTTTTAGCCGCTGAGTTTTCATTCTTCAAATTTCACTATTTTAATCATTTAAAAAAAAATTTTTATTGATTTTTTTTTAAATTAATCTTTCATTGTGTTTAACATTTTTTAAATTTTTTCCCTCGCGATTTGTTCATTTCGATTGTTCATTTTTAATTTGAACTTTTTTTTATACAATTTGTTATAAATTCAATGCTGACTTTCATGACTGATAACTTTTTGTTTTTGTATATTTCAATGTTTTTTTTCTTAGTTCGATTGTTCGCCGTGTTTTTGTAACATTTCTAGCGCATGTCTGGGCTTGATCTAATAAAGACTATAAAAAAAAACTAAAAAAAACAGTGCCTGACTCATAGACACTTCTTTTATGATTTTCGACATAATTCTTTTTAATCTATGAGGTTTACGCATAATTCTGTAGTACAACTTTTCTGAATTATTTTTCTGTTTAAATCAGGTACTTCAAATTAATTTGTTTATGTTATTGAAGTTTTTGAAGTTAACAAAATTTTTCTCTGTTTTTTTAATTAACTCACGAAAAATTTAATTTTCAGAATTTTTACCTTTTTATGTGAAATGGATTGTTTTGTTTGGTTTTGCATTAATTTCCATTAGTTCCACTTTTTACATGTGAGTTCTGGAATCTAAAGAATGTTTTATAAAAAACATTGGAAGCAAACTATAGAAATGCTACGTAAAAATTGAAATAAAATAATAATGAATAAAACGTTACAATCATTCCTCAGAAACAGAATTATAAACAAAACGACTAAAGTGCTAACTGAAGCAGAAGAAAGAATGAAAAAAAAAACAAAGAGATATTCCGAAGCTTTCCACTTTTTAATAGCTTCGCAGTTCATGAGTGTTTGGTCTTGACGATAACCTTGAAAGTAAAGCTTTCGAAACTATCACAAAAATATAATGCCAGAAGATCAAAAACTCAAAATGTAAAAGCAAGGAAACAAAAAAATTTCAAGAAATCGAGCATATGGTACCAAAAAATGAAAGATGAAACAAAGAAAAAATGCAAAATGATATTTATAATCAATTATAAATTAGTTTGAGAAACTTATCGTGAAAAAGAGGAAACATTTTGATAAAAAAATATGATGGAATGTAAAAATAAAATAAAAACAATTTTCAAATACTAAAAGCTATTTTGAATTTAGTCCAAAATGAAAAGTAAAAAAAAAATTATTAAAAAATTTTCAATAAAATTTGTAACATGTTATTCGTAAAATGTAAAACATGAAAATATGAAAAACAGTTAAATTTACTAGCTCAAATAATATCTAAGAAAAAAGACAAAGAAGTTAAAATAAATTATCAAAAATTTTGAATTTAAAATGAAATGAAAAACAAAAAAAAATAAAAAAAAAGGAATAAAATTTATAATCTGATTTTTTTTCAAACAAAAATGAGCTCACAACTAAATTAAAAATCCAAAAATCGTAAAAGTATTTTGAAATTATTTGTTTTGTGAAAGTACTTTAAAGATTCATCTTGTGTCTCAACATCTGTTCCATCAACTAACATCTTCCATTCATCCCACACCTTTTTCAATCAGCCAAAGACATGGCGTTCTTACCCAGTCTTCGATAGACCAACTTTTGAATTTATTTCATTTAATATTTTTTGACAGGTGACACTGAAAGTGAAAAGAAATTTCCAAATTTTTTCAATTGTTTTTTCATATAATTTAATACTGTTAAAGATTTAAAATTCATCACATACTTAATCTTTAGTGTTTTTCTATCATAAACTTATCAGAAAACTTTGAAATTTTTTGAATTCCTTTTAATTATTTTTAAAATTTGAATTACTTCATATCAACATGAAATTGAAACAAAATGTATGAATTTAAAAGTTCTAGAAAGACAAATTTATGAATGGAAAAAAATTATTCACTAGAATATTATGATTTTTGATAATCTTAAGTATTTCTTATACTTAATCTAGAAAAACCAAAAAAATAACATTTTAAGGTTATCATATTCTGAAACAGTACATTTTTGAAAATTTTATTCAATAATTTTCAAAGTTGCAAGGCTATTTTTAAAATGTTTTTCAAGAGTTGGAAGCAAAAAATTATAAGTGTTAAAGACTAAGCATGTAGCACTAATGAAAGCTTCAGTGAAAGTTTGTAGCGTGGTCTCTGAGAGTCCATAGTATAAAGAGCTAAAAGTGTCGATGCGGAACAAAGGGAGAGAAGAAATTACTAAGTTGATGGTTGGATTGTCTAAGGAAGATATCCGTTGTTTGATATGAAAAAGATTAAAAAATGATAAAGCTACATTTTTAGTATTAGAGAAATTGAAAAGTCAAAAATAAAGCTCAAACTATGGATGGTGGAAAAAAGGGCAAGTGAAAAGTTTGATGAAAAATCAAGTATGAAAAAAGATCCATAAGTCGAAAGACATGCTGAAATGAACAAGATCAAACTTTGAAGGATTGAGTTTGAAAAACAGAGAATCACACCAAAAATTATTTCGCTATTATGAGAAAAAAGATTGAAGCTAGTAGAAAATAGGTTAATTAGGAAATGAAGTTAAAATAAAAGAGTCATCGGCATGAAGTTGACTATGAAGAGTGAATGATGAAATAAATTTCGTGGATTCAGAAGTAAAAAAAAGAAAAAAACCAAATACACCAAATTGAAATAAAGAAAAAATAAAGAGAAAGTTGTATAAAGATACTACAGAACTTCTGTTGGAAAGGTAAAAAAGATCCATTTGAAACAAGAACCAGAAAATTCAAAAGATCAAAATTGTTTTAATTTTTGAAGAACAAACGCACATCAAGTGATTTAGAAATGGATTTTATTCCAGGCTAGTGAAGGGGAACGTAGTTAAGCCTTATATGTTATAAAGTTAAAAGTTTCTGTTGAATCATGTACTTTAGGACCAGAGTCCGAATGATTTAAGTATTTTAAGCGCGTGAAAAGGTTGATAGATGGAGGTTACTGCTAACTCTTGAGAACAAATATTAATTGAAAATGCAAACATTACTTTTATTTCAAGATAGTTAGGAGAAATGTATTTTTATTGATACTTTTTCAATTGATTTCATTCCTGTTTTTACTCTTCCTATTGATACTCTTCCTATTGATAAGTTTTCTATTGATGGGCTAACAAACTCATTTTGACTACGATTGATTTTTGTGATTAGTCTCGGATGATCCGGATTCCAGATATTATTTTCAAATAAGAATTTTCCAGTATCACAACTTATTTCATTTCCAAATTGTTTTTTTTTTAATTTGTCAATAGTTGCATCAAATGGAGAACGATTCGATAGAAAACATCATATTTTTATTTGAAAGCGACATTTTATATGAAGAACAAATGCCAGCTGATTTCCACCCATCCGTTTAGCAGCACGAAAAACCGTTCATTTGGGAGAGCTTTTTAAACGTGGAAAAAACTCACATTACGAATGTGTTGCTTAATTTACTATTCTTTATAATAACAGCTTCAATATTCTTTCATAGAATAGCGTCATTAAAAAAAGCAACATCTTGAGATGTAATTGAATTCAAAATTTCTTGTGTAGTGAAAAAAATGTCCTATCAATTAAATGATCAAGTTTACTGATAACAATTATTTTGTCACCATCTAATCTTTTTTGGAGTTTCTGGTTCTTGTTTTGAATAAATTTCTTTTTATTCAATACAATACAAAACAAAAACAAATATTATTATAGTGGCATTAACCCCGTAGAGTTTCGAGACCACTCAAAAACGTCTCATTATTAAAACTATTGTGAAAAATTAAAAATAGAATGAAATAAGTAAATAAATGAAAATAATAAAAAATATTTCTGAAAAAGAACAGTATTATTATTATGATGGAGGGAAGGATTTATTGAACCGGTATGTCTTCAAAGATCGACAAAATGATTTTGTTGAACTTGAAGATTTTAAGCTGTTAGGCAGGTTGTTCCACAACTTAGGTCCGCTGACGCTGAACCTTCTTAATCCTAATGATATTAGTTTGTGCTTGTTGGAAACAATGTCCCTCGACTAAGCCGATCTCAGTCTCTGTTTTTCCAGCAGATTAGCAACTGGAACTAGGTCACGTGTCAGATACGCAGGACCCTCGTTGGGTAAGCACTTATACATCTGCAGAGCAATTTTATACTCAATCCTCTCATCAATTTTTAGCTAATAAACCTCTTTGAGTACAGGGTTAATGTGCTCATATTTTTTACTCATGTAATGAGCCTGGCTGTTGTATTGATTATGGATTGAATACTCTGCATTGTCACCTTAGGTAAGCTGATTAAAGCCATGTTGCCATAGTCAATACGACTTAAAACTAAGGCCGATGCAATTGATTTCAAGGAGTTCATAGTCAAACATCCCTTAAAGGATCTTATTCGACGTAGAGAAGTAAAACACATCTGTATTGTTTTTGATATCTGCGTTGACATCGTGAGGTCTCTATCCATAGATATTCCCGAGTTCTTTAAGGATTTTGATGGAAAGATGTTGCCTTCTAATACACGGACAGAATAGCCAGAATATTTTTCAAATTCCGACAAGAAGAGAACCAGATCACTTCAGTCTTGTCACAGTTGAGATTGAGACAATTGGCTCCCATCCAACATGCGATTTCATCTACACACCCAGACACTTTAATCAGCATTTCTTCTGTGCCTCCATTATTGCAGTGGCCATATATTTCAGTGTCATCAGCATATTGATGAAATCCCAGCATGTTTTTCATAACTATTTTTTCAAGGTGTAAAGATAAAACAACAGTGGTCCAAGAACATCTTCTTGTGGGACACCCACTGAAGAGTCAACAAATTCCGATTTTGTCACACTGCATCGTACATTGAAGTATCTGTCACTCAAGTAATTTTTGAACCATTCCAGTGTGAGACCATCGAAAGCATATGTGCTTTCTAGCTGTTTCAACAAAATACTGTGATCAAGTAAGTCAAAGGCAGCTGACAAGTCTAACAGTATAAGGAAGGAGAGCTTGCCATCATTGGCTGCACCAAGAATGTCTGAATACATTTTTGTCACAGCGGTTTCAGTGGAATGAGAACGACGGTAAGCTGATTGGTGGGTGGGAAAAAGATTTGAATTATTTAAATATCTCATGACTCTGTTGAGGACAAGCCTTTCTGAGAGCTTGGACAAAACAGGCAGCTTAGAGATGGGTCTGTAGGAAAAAGCAACAGTGGTATCAAAACTAGGCTTTTTCAAAAGTGGTGTAATTTGAGCCCATTTCCATGAATTTGAGACACTTCCCTCAGAAAAAGACTGATTGATCATAATTTTTACAAAAGGAAAATCATTCTTGAAATCTTTTTCAAAAGCCAAGTGGGTATTGGATCACGCTTGTGTCTACACAGTCATTTGTAGAGTTTCTTCTGATCCAGCCAAGCAGCAAAATCATTCTCACTCTTGGTCTTCATGTTGATCCTTTCTAGATTCCTTTTCAGACATTTTGAAGTACGACACTCCCAATCAAACCCTGGATCAGAACGTCTTTCATGTAATCTAACGGTCTTAAAAGAAGTCATCTTGTCAAGGATCCCTGACAGAATGTAATTATAAAGATCAGAAGCTGAGTCCACATTAAGACTTGTGACAGCTGAAAGCGAGACAGCTTTAGTTCTGAAATAAACTTTTCAGTGTCCAGAAATTTCCAAGGTCTAATTTGAAGCTGTCGATAGATGGGAGTTGGTTTGAGCATCTCACAACTGTACAAAAGCACCTTGTGACCAGAAATGCTACTATCAACCCGATTAGCGATAAATCATCTTGGAATCGGCAGAAATCAGAGGAAGTGGCATACCAAGGAAAAAAAGAGCAGGTAGGAAGGTCAAGTGAAGGTGTGCCAGACACAATAAAGACCGCCATGAACTGATTCCACTTGTCTCAAGACGCCACCAGGCTCAGAAAACTGGATCTCCAGTTTTAATTGGGTATTTGACGTGAGATCACTGAATAAAAAAGTGGAAGATGTGGTAGAATAATTCAGGACTATAAAATGGATATTATGTTTATGGCAGAAACATGGCATGACCCGGAGTCAATCAGCATAAGTAAGCTGCGAAGCCGGGGTCTTGTGGTTTTATAGAAAGCAAGGCCAAGACTTCCCGAGTCAGTGAACATCCTGCTTACCAACCATGGAGGAGTGTCAGTGGCTTTCAACTCCATGTTCCGGGGAATTCTGTTTAAGTTAACTTTAACTGCCAGTTTTGAACATCTGTGTGTGAGAATAAGCTCAAGCTCCAAGTCAGTCATCGGATTGGTTGTTTATCGCAAAGGTGGTGCTTCTACATTGTTTTACAAGGAATTTGAAATCACATTGGGTAATTTGGCCACATACAATGAAGAGGTTTTGATTCTGGATGATTTCATTTTTCATTTGGAGCAGTCTGACAACACAGATGCACAAACATATCTGAACATTTTGAGGTCCCATGGTTTTGATTCGTCCACAAAACAACCCACCCATTACCAAGGAGGATGGGTTGACGTGCTAGCATCCAGGAAAAGTGTTAACATCAACTATATTGATAGTGGCATTTCTGAGCATAAGCTGCTTTTGTGCAGTTGTGAGATGCTCAAACCACTTTCCATCTATCGACAGCTCCAAATTAGACGTTGGAATTTGTTAGACATTTGAATGTTTATTTATGAACTAAAACTGTCTCCGCTTTCAGCTGCCACGAGTCTTGATGTGGACTCAGATTCTTACCTTTATAATTCCATTCTGTCAGGGGTCCTTGACAAGAATACTCCTTTTAAGACCGTTAGAATACATGAAAGACGTTCTGATCCATGGTTTGATCGGGAGTGTCGTACTTAAAAATGTCTGAAAAGGAGTTAAGAAAGGATCAACATGAGGACCGTGAGTGATAATGATTTTGCTGCATGGATGGGTCAAAAAAACCCACAAAAGACTGTGTAGACAAAAATGTAGAGATTACAGGAATAATAAACTCAGTGATCCAAGAAACAAAACGGCTAACATTTGGAGCTACATTAATAGTGTCTCTGGTCGAGGAAAGAGATCTTATGTTGACGGAATTCAGTCTTTTGAATTCCAATCTTTTCTGTTGAAAAAAGTTGAGTTAGCGAATAATTCAATTCGCGCCAGAAAAAAACCTATTTATCTAGCTCATGCACAAGAAGGTGGTCTCAGTAGGCTCCAGGATGTAGATGAGGATGAGCTTCTCAAAGCTATTCAGAGGCTTCCCAATAAACAGTGTGCGTCTGATCTAATACCCACTTGGATTTTGAAAAAGACTTCAAGAATAATTTTACCTTTTGTAAAAAGTAAAGCTCAATCAGTCTTTTTTGTGAGGGAATTGTCCTAAAGTCTTGGTAATAGGCTCAGCTTACACCACTTTTGAAAAGCCTAGTCTTGATCACAACGTTGCTTCATCCTACAGACCCATCTCTAATCTGCCTGTTTTGTCCAAATTCTAAGAAAGGCTTGTTCTCAGCAGAGTCATGAGCTATTTAAATAATTCAAATCTCTTCGCCACCCACCAATCAGCCTACCGTCGTCATCATTCCACTGAAAAGGCTGTCACAAAAGTGTATTCAGACATTCTTGGTGCAGCCGAAGATGGTAAGCTCTCCCTCCTTATACTGTTAGACTTGTCGGCTGTCTTTGACTTAGTTGATCACAGTATTTTGTTAAAATGGCTAGAAAGCGCATATGGTTTTGATGGTCTCACACTGGGATGGTTCAAAAATTACCTGAGTGACAGATCCTTCAGTTTACGCTGCAGTGGGACAGAATTGGATTTTGTTGACTCTTCAGTAGGTGTCCCACAAAGATCTGTTCTTGGACTATTGTTGTTTTTTCTATACACTGGAAACCTTGAAAGAATAGTTATGAAATACAAACTGGGATATCATCAATATGCCGATGATACTCAAATATATGGCTACTGCAAAAATGAAGGCACAGAAGAATTGCAGATAAGAGTGTCTGAGTGTGTAGATGAAATCGCATCTTGGATGGAAGCCAATTTTCTCAAGCTCAACAGTGAGAAGACTGAGGTGATCTGGTTCTCTTCTCTTAACTATGGCAACATGGCTTTAGTAAGCTTACCTAAGGTAGCAACGCAGAGTATTCAATCCATAATCAATACAACAGCCAGGCTCATCAAATGAGTAAGAAAATATGATCACATTACCCCTGTACTCAAAGAGTTTTATTGGCTGAAAATTGATGAAAGGATTGAGTATGAAATTGCTCTGCAGATGTATAAATGCTTGTCCCACGTGGGTCCTGCGTATCTGATACGTGACGTAGTTCCAGTTGCTATTCTGCCGAAAAACCGAGACTGAGATCGGCTAAGTTATAGGACGTTATTCCCAACAAGCACAAGCTGAAATCATTAGGATTAAGAAGGTTCAGCGTCATCGGACCTAAGTTGTGGAACAACCTGCCTAAAAGCTTAAAATCTTCAAGTTCAACAAAATCATTTTGTAGATCTCTGAAGACTTACCTATTCAATAATTCATCCCCTCCATCATAATAAAAATACTGTTCTTTTTTAGAAATATTTTTTTTTCTTTTCATTTATTCACTTATTTTATTTTATTTTCAATTTTTCACAATATTTTTAATAATAGACATTTTTGAGTGGCCTCGAAACTCTACGGGGTTAATTCCGCTATAATAATATTCGTGTTTGTATTGTTTTGTATTGTATTCTACATTTAAGGAAAATATTCTTCAACTGCTGCTTAGTTTGGTCGACTAGAATACAATTTTCTTGTCTAGTTTTGTGTGTTTTTTGTTCTATGTTGTGATTCCTTTTAACTTAATTTTGCAGAAGAAAATTTTTCGTGGAATAATTAGAAAATTGTGTATTTTGTGTCTTTTTATAATCTGACTCTTATCACTGGAAGATTGGCTGATTCCTTTGGTTGATGTCAGCATGGAGTTCCGTGATGACACTTGTATTCCTATCAATAGGAACAATTTAGTTTTGAATAAAGCACAACCTTCCAATAAAGGCTCTAATAAAAAAAAATTTTAGTTCAAGAAGTATTTTGACAAATTTTGAGAAATAATTATGCAAAATATCAAAAGAATTAAACAAATATAATTTTCGAAACCT
>OX387261.1:1384402-1392902 GCA_947562095.1 Branchellion lobata
ATGAATTTGATTTTCCCAGTGAAAAATGACTTGCACTATTTTAGGGCAAAACTTTCATTGCTAAGCAAAGATTTTGAAGCAATCAGAAAAGATTGTGTGATCGTTGGTGTTGAAACCTGCTGACAACTCATAGAAAGTTGAGTTTGGAAATGTTTTGTCTTCAAAACTTTATCAATGACTTATAGGAAACTAGTTTCAATTGAATCATTGTGTTTTTGAGCAGATTGGAAATTGGTTTGGGTTTTTGAAAGTTGAGTGATTAGAACATTTTTCTACGAGTTTGGAAACTGTCTTCGCGGACATAATCAGATTCCTTGCCTTCAGTGTTTCTTCATCATAGGCCCTTTTGTCTTCCTACGAAATATTTTAAAATACCCTTTTTCTTCCTCTTTCTGTTACGTCTAGCTCCCGGTGGTTCAGTTGAGAATTGTTATATGATGGGTGACTGTTCAGTTGTGCTTGTGTGAATGGGGGCATGATTTCTAAGAGGGTTGACTATTCTTTGCTCAAGTACGAAATCATATTATCTAATGGAAATTGTGCTAAATCCAAAAAGTAAAAACAATTCAAAGTCACTATTTAAAAATTTCTAGTTTATTTCATTGAAATATTTTTTTAATAGTTTTCAGTTTGACATGACATCGATGATGAATTCAACGATGATGATAAACAACCCCGAAAAAACCAAGCATATGTGCTCATGTGTAACATTATAGTGAGGAAACACTTGGAAACCAGTTCTGAAAATATATTCTTACGTCCAACGCTAGAGGGAAAAACACGCAAAAATAAGATGTTTTGATTTGTGCTACTTGAAAGGTATAAGAACCAAATCTCTAGAATATCATGTATGTCGTTATGATTCCATCTTGAACGCCACAGAAGACAAAACCCTTACATAACCAGAAGTGTTGGCTTGTGCCTTGTGGAAATATAGCCTGGTGAAGAGCCTTAGAGTTGGCACATATTAGCTAGGAGACTACAGCATTCTAAACCACTATGAGCATGTTGGGTTCAAGTCTTTTGCTATTGCTCAAACTAAAACCATCTTTGTTGGCTGAACCTCTTGTATTATTTATAAAAAAAAGTAGCAGAAGTAGAGTTATTAGAAGTAGAAGTAATAATAGTAAAAGTAGCATTAATAATATTTTTGCTTTCATTCTTATTTTTTTTATTTAATTATTGAAAATATAAAATTTTTATTTATTTTTTGAAATGTTTTCATAGACAACGCACTTTGCTCTTTAGTTGACAAAACTTCAAGTTCACAAATGCACAAGTCCGTCCATGAAGAGACTATGACGTATCGATGTTTTTCACTGTTGTTACAGAACTTGGTTTCCACATACATGCTGCTAATCAGTTTTTCAGCTTGATGAAAACAAGCAGATTTGCGTAGCGAGTTAATTTTTTTTTTTAAAGTAACTGAATATAGCCTGAAAAAAATTAAAAAAAACAAACATGAATGAATTTGTGATAATGAAGTATAAAATCATGATGAAAACTACCTAATTCACATAAGTATGACAAATTTCTCAAATAGGGTCCCAATCGAGGAAATCACACCTAATCATGAATAATTTTGAAATAAAAATCGATCATATACCATCCATCTTCTTCGAAACGTTTAGTTGTCCAGATCTTGATAGTTTGAAGATTATAATTTTTTTTCAAATCCAGGCGAAGTGTGGGTAGGGCATTGGTTTGCGCAAAACTTTTAACATTTCGGTCAACAGCAAGTCCAGCATTGTGATCTCCGTATGTTGATGACTGCCACGCAATTTCGCCATAAACCGGTTCTTGTTATCTCTGGTTGCTTCCGGCTTTCAAATCTAAAAAAAATAAGAAATCAATCCCAATAAAGTATCAAAATAGAAGTTTTGAAACTTCAGTTCATTTATTTTACAAGTAGTTTTATCAGTAGCAGTATGAATCAGACTGAAACTGAGCAACTTTTTCATGCAAACAAACCTTTGTAATAGTAAACACTGATATCAATAATAATTATATTGGTCCAAAATTGCTCCTTGAGGAAAGCAATTTCTACATATTGGTATGCTTGCTTGTTTTCCTTGTACTCAAGATATAAAAGCATGATGCCATTTGAAGGATTAGTGTCTGGCTTTTTAGTTTTACACCAGCTTCCAGTTTTATCGGCAATATTTGAAAACAAACAAACTGAATATTTTCTTGTAGGGATAATAACAAGTAATTTTAATTGTTTTCAATAGCAAAGAAATTTAATAAAATTGTGTTGATTGGTAATCAGTCAATTGTGCCGTTATTAAATATTTGTTTCCTGTAACTGTCACATTCAAGTTTTCAAATTTAATTCTCATGAATTTATTGAAGTTAACATATTTTATGGTTTGCTACACATCACAAAAAAATTACTCTGCTTCAAAAACTTTTCATAATATAAAAAATTTCGAAATTACCTGTTTTTTTCATAATGTTCTTTTTCTTGGAGGCTGTAAACAATGACCAGGTGAATGACGTACGGCCGTTTTAAATCCAATCGAAAGACAGGCTGGGAGTCGGTCTTTGCGCAAGTTTGTTTGTTTTGCTCAACAGCTTTCTCAGCTCTATAACCTTTCTTTGTTGAAGATTGCCATGCAACCACATCATCTATGAGATTATCTTCTTTGCGAGCTCCCATCCCTGTAAGATTAAGAATTCGTGTGTCTCTGTCATCAAACTTCAACGTAATTTATTTTGAAATTTAAAAACCAGCAATGTTTTTTTTCATAATGAAATTTCAAATTTTGCTGTTTATAGCCATATATTAATATATTAATCGTTGTTTCTATCATTATAATTTATCATGTCTAGTATCCACAAAATAATAATTGGTGAAATTTTGTTTTTCAAGATTACATCATTTAATAATTAAATTAGTTTTTTATAGTATTCTTTTGTACTTCTTTGTTGAATTTTTAAAATGATGCATTTTTTTCATTATGACCCTGTGACTTATAAAAGTATTGAGAGTACTTTAGTTTTACAATAATGTTTTATTTCCTTTTTTGACTCGTCTTGACGTTTTAAAAAGTCTTTTCATTTTAACTTCATGTTCATAGTTTCTGTTTACTTTCTTCCTTAAGTACAGTAAAATCAAAATTATATTGAATATTAATTGTCGAATAGGATCGTAAAGAATTTCAAGTTTCTGAAGAAACGGATGAATTTTTAATGTGATATTCACGCATTTCAAATTTATCAATTCTTTATCAATGTAGTTTAGTGTTTTTCATTTTTCTCGTTTTTTCAATATTTTATAATTTTTAATAAAATTTTTTTTTAAATTTACTGACTTTTTTTTTCATATTATTCTAATTATCTATTATTTAATTTTTATTCATTGTTAATCATTTTAAAATCCTTATTTAATATATCTTTATTTTTTTATTTCAGCTGCTTATAATTCATTGTTGAATTATTATTTATTATTCATTCTTTTATATTTATTTCTTATTTATCTTTTATTTATCATTATTCAATTTATAGATTATTTATTCATTAATACTTCAATTTTAATTTTAACTAGTTTTTTTATTATATTTGTTTAACTTTTTTTTTCTATTTACTTAATTATTCATTTAATTATCCTTATTTGAAGATTCATTGATTATTCATTTTTTTTTTTATATTCATTTTTTTCAAATTATGTTTTTTATTCTATTCCACTGAGTATTTCATATCATCATAAAAAAATAAAAATAAAAGTTCTATTTGCTCAGCATATTGTTTGAATTTTTCATATTTTCGCAAAAAATCGAAGCCAATTTTGCTACTGTTTAAATACAAGGGAAGAAAAACATTAATAATGATGGTTATTTTTATTATTCTTCTTTTCATTACTATATTTTTTCAATCAATTTATTTTTATTTTTATTATAGTTTTTCATTCGTTTTTTCATTATGCTTCATTTCATCTCTAGTTATTCTTTTTTTACTTTGTTTCATTAATTCAAAATCAACTTTAAGTTTCCGTATCTCTTCATCATTCCATAAAAAAATACTTATTTTGCCTGCATTGGCATCCAATGACGTAATAATAATTCAATAAACTGAATTGTGATCTTTCACATTTTTAAACTATTGAAATCATTTTTTTATGGGTGGAGAAGGAAGATGTGGAGTAGAATGAAAAATAAATTTATGTACTCGATATAATTCACTTAAGGAGCTTTCGCTCCATCGTAAAAATATATTTTTAAGAAAATGAAGTTGATTTGTGAAGTGTCAATGAGATAAAATGGTTTTTGGAAATAATTATTGCATCAAGCTGAACTAAAATTCTAGTTGAAGAACGATGAATCCTTTATTTTTTAGTTTTTCTATTCAAGTTTTATTTTTACGTTCAAACAAATATTTTTTTCTCATAGTGAAATACTCTTTAATACAGTTTTTCCAAGTTTTTCAGTGGTTTTGAGGCGTTAATAGGTTTACGCTACTTTCCTAACGCTTTTTGTTGATTAATAATGTGCAAAAAAATATCATACCTAGTTTTCGTTCTGCTTGGATAGTTTCCATTAGTCTCGGTCTTTCATCTTTGTGATATTTCGAATAATTCAGCAATCGTCTGAATGGAATGCATAGTGTTATTGAAAATTATATTTTTTAAATGTAGGTTCGTTAAAAATGGAGAATTACATGAACATTTATTGTTTCCATTTCAAGTAAAATGCTGATAGGGATGTCATTACAGATCTCCATAAAAGAACCACCCGCAGGAATCAACCACTCTGCTACCGATGATGGTCACAAAAAGTAACTACAACAATAGGAAAAACTTTCACCAAACACAGCATACCAAACCTGCTTTGCAAAAATAAAAACATACCACAACTCATTTCACTACTCACAACACACCAAACCCCAGCACATCACTAGAGTTTATTATAATATTCACGGCTGCGCAAAAGCGTGTATGGCCGTTACTTGCACTTACTTCATTCAAAATGTTATTACTAACTATTCCAAGTTTTCATTTTTGATTAATAGTTATGAAATAGTTCATTTTTCTGATACTTTTTGCTGGTTACAAAGATTTTAAACATACTTTGAAAAAAATGGCTGAGGCTGCCATTTTCTAGTTGAAATACAAGCAAAACAGTCAACAAATGGCCACATTCAGTCTTGTTGCCAAATAACCTTATATGTAAGTAAGAATGTATTGATAGGAAGGGTGAAAAGTTGTGGTAACGTACTTGTGAAAACAAAAAATGGCTGAAGAATAAAATTTTCTCCATCAGTTATAATTTGTGGTTTTAGGTTATGACTCAGTTTTCAAAATTCAAAGCTCAAATTTTTTATTCTAATTTTTTTTAATCAAGACATTTTCAGTGCACTAGTTTGGAGTTTTTCGAAAAAACTACTGTGGGAACGTTTTTACTTGATGTGGGCTAACAGAAGACACTTCAGAACGGAATCTTTTTTCCAATTGAGTTGCCAATTATAGAATTCAAACTTGAGCTCACCCGTTCACACCTAACAGTAGAACAAGCCATTTATGATGCAGCAGGCACAGAGGTGTTACACACAACCCATGAAAGTGCGGAGAATCGTAACGAAAAATAAAGAAAGAAAAGGACTATAAAAACAAAACGAAGGGACCTTGTTAGTCTAGAAAATGAAATAATTCGGAGTTGAATAAATAAAGACTGATGGATGTAGAAAATGAAAACAGGAAAATTGATAAATCTCAGATCGAGAATAAATGAAATGACACAGAAAGTAAATATTGAATATAACTTTCATCAACAAAAAAGCTTTGGAATCAACAGGCTAAAAACTGTCAACAGAAGATCTCTTTCTCCGACCAGAGACACTATCAATGCAGCTCCAAATGTTAGCCGTTTTATTTTTAAATCACTGAATTTTTTATTTCAGTAATCTCTACGCTTGTCTTCACACAGTCTTTTGTAGAGTTTCATCTGACCAAGCCATGCAGCAGAATCATATTCATTTTTTGTCTTCAAGTAGATCCTTCCTAGACTTCTTTTCAGACCTTTTGAAGTACGACACTCCCGATCAAACCATGAATCAGAAGGTCTTTTATGTAATCTAACAGTCTTAAATGGAATCATCTTGTCAAGGATCCCTGAAAAAGTGGAATTATAAAAATCAAGAGCTGAGTCCACATCAAGACTTGTGGCAGCTGAAAGCGGGAACTGCTTTAGTCCTGAAATAAACTTTTCAGTGTCCGAAAAATTTCAATGTCTTATTTGGAGCTGTCAATAGATGGGAGGTAGTTTGAGCATCTCACAACTGCACAAAAGCAGCTTGTGATCAGAAATGCCACTATCAATATAGTTGATGTTGACACTCTTTCTGGATGCTATCACATCGAGCCATCCTCCTTGGTCATGGGTGGGTTGGTTTGTAGACGAATCAAAACCATGGGACTTTAAAATGTTTAGAAATGTTTGTGCATCTGTGTTGTCGGACTGCTCTAAATGAAAATTGAAATCACCCAGAATCAAAACCTCTTCATTGTATCTGGCCAAAATACCCAAGGTGTTTTTAAATTCTTTGTAAAACAATGAAGAATCGCTTGTGCGATAAACAACCAATCCGATGACTGATTTTCAGCTCAAGTTTATTCTCACACACAGATGTTCAAACTGGCAGTTGAAGCCACTGCCAATCCTTTATGGTTGGTGAGCAGGATGTTCATTGACACGGGAAGTTTGACCTTGTTTTCTCGAAGACCACAAGACCCCGGCTCCGCAGTTTAGTCATTGCAATTGACTCCGGGTCATGCCATGTCTCTGCCATAAACATCACATCTATTTTATAGTCCTGAATTGATTCTTCAACATCTCTCATGTATATAAATATATATATATATATAGACACTGACATTAAAGATTATTGACTATTGCTCAAATATTCCTTTTTCTTGTTTTTTTGGCATTTTGTACTTGGGATCTAGACCACCTTCCTCCATGAACAGCAAGCAGCAGATTCTCAGCAGCTTTTTCTGTACCACATGCTTCAAAGTCGCGCCTGGATATGGCTTTATATGGGAGAGCTTTAGTATTATCAGCAAATTCGTCAAGATTTTTTTATGATTCTTTTATCGTGCTTACGGCTCACATGCTTTAACCCGCATAACCACTTTTAAATTAGTGAGAAAAACATGTTTCCCACTCTTGCTCTCTCTAAAAAATCATTTATTGGAATGTGCTCATGCTAGGAGATTCCTATATTTCTTCTTAGACAAAGGAGTTGGAATCCATGTGGTATGACCTTTTCTTAACGAACCATTGTTGTAGCTGTTTTGCCTATTTTTGAAATAAGTTGACATCATGATGACAGATTGCTTTTGATTTTTAAACCCAATAAGACAAATATTCCGACCAACTCGAGCATGTGTTTAGTGATAGAGAGTTTGGGACTAACATTGACACCACGGGACGTTATATTATTGTTAACATAAACACCTATAGCACAAAACTAACTACTGAGCCCATACCACTTTCTATTATACCAGAACACACCACACACAACCCCACCACACTATATCTCAGTTCATAATGAAACATTATGACACACCACACCACACAATCATGCGACAAAAGATCAGAAATAGCAATCAGAATAAACTAAGTAATTCATCGCAAATACAACTTCTGAATTAACAAAATTATTGTTCATAAATCTGTTTTATCTTACAAACAAGTATACATCAACGCGCCACATCAAGTAACCTTTCTGAAGCATTGGTAAGACCGAGTAAATAGACTAAAAAGATGAGTAAACAAAGGTGTTTCAAAAATGCTGGTGAATTATTCAAACTTATCCCCATTGAAATAAATTGATTTTTTTCAGTTCACAATATATGTCCATAACTTTTATATTGCTAATGTTTTGGTGTTATGACGTTTGTTTTCATTGATAACTTTTAATCAATTTTTTCAAAATTAAACTTAATTTTTTTATTAAAAAAATTTTTTTTTCTAAATCAATTTGAACTGACGTTGGTAATGGTACAAAATATGGCGAACAAACAAATGAAGAAAGAAAAAATAAAATTCAGGAGCACTGAATGTTATCAGTCATGAAATTCCGCATTGAACTGAAAATGAACGGCGAAAAAAAAAATAAAAAAAGAGTAAGAAAAAATATTCAAACCAAAAACAATGAACATCGAGTATTATGAGTTTATTGAGTACTTAGAAGACCAGAGAGAAATGTTTTGCTATGGTAAAAAGAGAATGCTTGTTTTTGTATATTTGTGCGTTTGTCTCAGCATCTCATGGTAGTAGACTTGACAGGTGGGAGAATCTGATGGAGTACGTGGTGCGGGTAACTGGTAACTTTGGAAAACAAATATTCATTGAGAAATGAGATTATTGATTTTATTTGAGGATAGTTAGAATGAAGGTAGTGAAGCCTTATAAGTTTATTGAATGAAGATCGAAGTTGTTTTATATTTTCATGAGTGGCGAATACACGCCATGAAGGTTTCAATTTCTAGTTTTGATTTTCA
>OX387261.1:1398102-1425602 GCA_947562095.1 Branchellion lobata
TCAAGTCTACTACCATGAGATGCTGAGACAAACGCACAAATATACAAAAACAAGCATTCTCTTTTTACCATAGCAAAACATTTCTCTCTGGTCTTCTAAGTACTCAATAAACTCATAATACTCGATGTTCATCGTTTTTGGTTTGAATATTTTTTCTTACTCTTTTTTTATTTTTTTTTTCGCCGTTTATTTTCAGTTCAATGCGGAATTTCATGACTGATAACATTCAGTGCTCCTGAATTTTATTTTTTCTTTCTTTATTTGTTTGTTCGCCATATTTTGTACCTTTACCAACGTCAGTTCAAATTGATTTAGAAAAAAAAATTTTTTAATAAAAAAATTAAGTTTAGTTTTGAAAAAATTGATTAAAAGTTATCAATGAAAACAAACGTCATAACACCAAAACATTAGCAGTATAAAAGTTATGGACTTATATTGTGAACTGAAAACAATCAATTCATTTCAATGGGGATAAGTTTGAATAATTCACCATCATCTTTGAAACACCTTTGTTTACTCATCTTTTTAGTCTATTTACTCGGTCTTACCAATGCTTCAGAAAGGTTACTTGATATGGCGCGTTGATGGATACTTGTTTGTAAGACAAAACAGATTTATGAACAATAATTTTGATAATTCAGAAGTTGTATTTGCGATGAATTACTTAGTTTATTCTGATTGCTATCTCTGATCTTTTGTCGCATGATTGTGTGGTGTGGTGTGTCATAATGTTTCATTATGAACTGACATATAGTGTGGTGGGGTTGTGTGTGGTGTGTTCTGGTATAATAGAAAGTGGTATGGGCTCAGTAGTTAGTTTTGTGCTATAGGTGTTTATGTTAACAATAATATAACGTCCCGTGGTGTCAATGTTAGTCCCAAACTTTCTATCACTAAACACATGCTCGAGTTGGTCGGAATATTTGTCTTATCGGGTTTAAACATCAAAAGCAATCTGTCCCCATGCAGTCAACTTATTTCAAAAATAGGCAAAACAGCTACAACAATGGCTCGTTAAGAAAAGGTCATACCACATGGATTCCAACTCCTTTGTCTAAGAAGAAATATAGGAATCTCCTAGCATGAGCACATTCCAAAAAATGATTTTTTAGAGTGAGCAAGAGTGGGAAACATGTTTTTCTCACTAATTTGAAAGTGGTTATGCGGGATAAAGCATGTGAGCCGTAAGCACGATAAAAGAATCATAAAATAATCCTGACGAATTTGCTGATAAAACTAAAGCTCTCCCATATAAAGTCATATCCAGGCGCGACTTTGAAGCATGTGGTACAGAAAAAGCTGCTGAGAATCTGCTGCTTGCTGTTCATGGAGTAAGGTGGTCTAGATCCCAAGTACAAAATGCCAAAAAAACAAGAAAAAGGAATATTTGAGCAATAGTCAATAATCTTTAATGTCAGTGTCTATATAAATATATTTATATACATGAGAGATGTTGAAGAATCAATTCAGGACTATAAAATAGATGTGATGTTTATGGCAGAATCATGGCATGACCCGGAGTCAATTGGAATGAGTAAACTGCGGAGCCGGGGTCTTGTGGTCTTCGAGAAAACAAGGTCAAAATTCCCGGGTCAGTGAACATCCTGCTCACCAACCATAAAGGATTGGCAGTGGCTTCAACTGCCAGTTTGAACATCTGTGTGTGAGAATAAACTTGAGCTGAAAATCAGTCATCGGATTGGTTGTTTATCGCACAGGCGCTGCTTCTTCATTGTTTTACAAAGAATTTTAAAAAACACCTTGGGTATTTTGGCCAGATACAATGAAGAGGTTGTGATTCTGGGTGATTTTAATTTTCATTTAGAGCAGTCCGACAACACAGATGCACAAACATTTCTAAACATTTTAAAGTCCCATGGTTTTGATTCGTCTACAAACCAACCCACCCATAACCAAGGAGGATGGCTTGATGTGATAGCATCCAGAAAGAGTGTCAACATTAACTATATTGATAGTGGCATTTCTGATCACAAGCTGCTTTTGTGCAGTTGTGAGATGCTCAAACTACCTCCCATCTATTGACAGCTCCAAATTAGACATTGGAATTTTTCGGACACTGAAAAGTTTATTTCAGAACTAAAGCAGTTCCCGCTTTCAGCTGCCACAAGTCTCGATGTGGACTCAGCTCTTGATTTTTACAATTCCACTTTTTCAGAGATCCTTGACAAGATGATTCCATTTATGACTGTTAGAATACATAAAAGACCTTCTGATTCATGGTTTGATCGGGAGTGTCGTACTTCAAAAGGTCTGAAAAGGAGTCTAGGAAGGATCTCCTTGAAGACAAAAATGAATATGATTCCGCTGCATGGCTTGGTCAGATGAAACTCTACAAAAGACTGTGTAAAGACAAGCGTAGAGATTACTGGAATAATAAAAACAGGGATTCAAAAATAAAACGGCTAACATTTGAGCTGCATTGATAGTGTCTCTGGTCGGAGAAAGAGATCTCCTGTTGACAGTTTTCAGCCTGTTAATTCCCAATCTTTTTTGTTGATGAAAGTTATAGTCAACATTTACTTTCTGTGGCCTTGCATTTATTCTCGATCTGAGATTTATCAATTTTCCTGTTTTCATTTTCTACATCCATCAGTATTTATTTATTCAACTCCGAATTATTTAATTTTCTAGACTAACAAGGTCCCTTCGTTTTGTTTTTAAAGTCCCTTTCTTCCTTTTTTTTTCGTTACGACTCTCCGCACTTTCATGGGTTGTGTGTAACACCTCTGTGCCTGCTGCATCATAAATGGCTTGTTCTACTGTTAGGTTTGAAAGGGTGAGCTCAAGTTTGATTTCTATAATTGGCAACTCAATTGGAAAAAAGATTCCGTTCTGAAGTGTCTTCTGTTAGCCCACATCAAGTAAAAACGTTCCTACAGTAGTTTTTTCGAAAAACTCCAAACTAGTGCGCTGAAAATGTCTTGATTAAAAAAAATTTGAATAAAAAATTTGAGCTTTGAATGTTGAAAACTGAGTCATAACCTAAAACCACAAATTATAACTGATGGAGAAAATTTTATTCTTCAGCCATTTTTTGTTTTCACAAGAAAGATACCACAACTTTTCACCCTTCCTATCAATACATTCTTACTTACACATAAGGTTATTTGGCAACAAGACTGAATGTGGCCATTTGTTGACTGTTTTGCTTGTATTTCAACTAGAAAATGGCAGCCTCAGCCATCCTTTTTCAAAATATGTTTAAAATCTTTGTAACCAGCAAAAAGTATCAGAAAAATGAACTATTTCATAACTATTAATCAAAAATGAAAACTTGGAATAGTTAGTAATAACAATTTGAATTAAGTAAGTGCAAGTAACGGCCATACACGCTTTTGCGCAGCCAGGAATATTATAATAAACTCTAGTGATGTGCTGGGGTTTGGTGTGTTGTGAGTAGTGAAATGAGTTGTGGTATGTTTTTATTTTTGCAAAGCAGGTTTGGTATGCTGTGTTTGGTGAAAGTTTTTCCTATTGTTGTAGTTACTTTTTGTGACTATCATCGGTAGCAGAGTGGTTGATTCCTGCGAGTGGTTTTTTTATGGAGATCTGTAATGACATCCCTATCAGCAATTTACTTGAAATGAAAACAATAAATGTTCATGTAATTCTCCATTTTTAACGAACCTATATTTAAAAAAGAAAATTGTCAATAACACTATGCATTCCATTCAGACGATTCCTGAATTATTCGAAATATCACAAAGATGGAAGGCGAAACTAATGGAAACATTCCAAGCAGAACAAAAACTAGGTATGATATTTTCTTGCACATTATTAAACAACAAAAAGCGTTAGGAAAGTAGCGTAAACCTATTAACGCCTCAAAACCACTGAAAAACTTGAAAAAACTGTATCAAAGAGTATTTCACTATGAGAAAAAAATATTTGTTTGAACGTAAAAATAAAACTTGAATAGAAAAACTATAAAATAAACGATTCATCGTTCTTCAACTAGAATTTTAGTTCAGCTTAATGCAATAATTATTTCCAAAAACCATTTTATCTCATTGACACTTCACAAATCAACTTCATTTTCTCAAAAATATATTTTTACGATGGAGCGAAAGCTCCTTAAGTAAATTATATCGAGTACATAAATTTATTTTTCATTCTACTCCACATCTTCCTCCTCCACCCATAAAAAAATTATTTCAATAGTTAACCTATTTTCATAATATTTTTTTCTCATTTTTTGACAATTTTTGCAATCTTTTTCGTGAAGCATCCCGCCAGGTAAATGAAACGCCTCTATTTCAATTCTCAGAACAATTATGTATTGAAGATTAAAAGCAGGTTTAAAAAAGGTTCTACGTTCAAAAATGTGAAAGCTCACAATTTTGTTTATTGAATTATTATTACTCCATTGGATGCCAATGCAGGCAAAATAAGTAATTTTTTATGGAATGATGAAGAGATCAGGAAACTTAAAGTTGATTTTGAATTAATGAAAAAAATTAACTAACTAGTGAAAAAATTGTAATCTAATGAAAATTTAATTAGGAAATGAAATAATAAGAACAAAAAAGATATGAATGAATAAAACAATAAAAATTTGAAAACTGAATGAATAAATATAATGATAAGAATCATAAAAAAAGAATAACTAAAGATGAAATGAAGCATAATGAAATAATGAATGAAAAACTATAATAAAGATAAAAATAAATTGATTGAATAAATATTTTAATGAAAAAAAGAATAATAAAAATAACCATCATTATTGATGTTTTTCTTCCCTTGTATTTGAAAAGTAGCAAAATTGGCTTCGATTTTTTGCGAAAATATTAAAAATTCAAACAATATGCTGAGCAAATAGAACTTTTTATTTTTATTTTTTTATGATGATATGAAATACTCAGTAGAATAGAATAAAAAACATAATTTGAAAAAATGAATATAAAAAAAGAAATGAATAATCAATGAACATTCAAATAAAGATAAATAAATGAATAATTAAGTAAATAGATAAAAAAAGTTGAACAAATATAATAAAAAAACTAGTTAAAATGAAAATTGAAGTATTAATGAATAAATAATCTATAAATTGAATAATGATAAATAAATGATAAATAAGAAATAAATATAAAAGAATGAGTAATAAATAATAAATCAACAATGAATTATAAGCAGCTGAAAGAAAAAAATAAAGATATATTAAATAAGGATTTTAAAATGATTAACAATGAAGAAAAATTAAATAATAGATAATTAGAATATTATAAAAAAAAAAGTCAGTAAATTAAAAAAAAATATTATTAAAAATTATAAAATATTGAAAAAACGAGAAAAATGAAAAACACTAAACTACATTGATAAAGAATTGATAAATTTGAAATGCGTGAATATCACATTAAAAATTCATCCGTTTCTTCAGAAACTTGAAATTCTTTACGATCCTATTCGACAATTAATATTCAATATAATTTTCATTTTACTGCACTTAAGGAAGGAAGAAAAAAGAAATTATGAACATGAAGTTAAAATGAATAGACTTTTTAAAACGTCAAAACGAGTCAAAAAAGGAAATAAAACATTATTGTAAAACTAAAGTACTCTCACTACTTTTATAAGTCACAGGGTCATAATGAAAAAAATACATCATTTTAAAAATTCAACAAAGAAGTACAAAAGAATAGTATAAAAACCTAATTTAATTATTGAATTATGTAATCTTGAAAAACAAAAACTCACCAATTATTCTTTTGTGGATACTAGACATGATAAGTTATAATGATAGCAACAACGATGAATATATTAATATATGGCTATAAACAGCAAAATTTGAAATTTCATTATGAAAAAAAACATTGCTGGTTTTTGAATTTCAAAACAAATTACGTTGAAATTTGATGATAGAGACACACGAATTCCTAATCTTACAGGGATGGGAGTTCGCAAAGAAGATAATCTCATAGATGATGTGGTTGCATGGCAATCTTCAACAAAGAAAGGTTATAGAGCTGAGAAAGCTGTTGATGAAAACGAACAAACTTGCGCAAAGACCGACTCCCAGCCTGTCTTTTGATTGGATTTAAAACAGCCGTAGGTCATTCACCTGGTCATTGTTTACAGCCTCCAAGAAAAAGAACATTATGAAAAAAACAGGTAATTTCGAAATTTTTTATATTATGAAAAGTTTTTGAAGCAGAGTAATTTTTTTGTGATGTGTAGCAAACTATAAAATATGTTAACTTCAATAAATTCATGAAGATTAAATTTGAAAACTTGAATGTGACAGTTACAGGAAACAAATATTTAGTAACGGCACAATTGACTGATTACCAATCAACACAATTTTATTAAATTTCTTTGCTATTGAAAACAATTAAAATTACTTGTTATTATCCCTACAAGAAAATATTCAGTTTGTTTGTTTTCAAATATTGCCGATAAAACTGGAAGCTGGTGTAAAACTAAAAAGCCAGACACTAATCCTTCAAATGGCATCATGCTTTTGAATCTTGAGTACAAGGAAAACAAGCAAGCATACCAATATGTAGAAATTGCTTTCCTCAAGGAGCAATTTTGGACCAATATTAAAAGTATTGATATCAAGGTTTACTATTACAAAGGTTTGTTTGCATGAAAAATTTGCTCAGTTTCAGTCTGATTCATACTGCTACTGAGATAACTACTTGTAAAATTAATGAACTGAAGTTTCAAAACTTCTATTTTGATACTTTATTGGGATTTATTTCTTATTTTTTTTAGATTTGAAAGCCGGAAGCAACCAGAGACAACATGAACCGGTTCGTGGCGAAAGTGCGTGGCAGTCATCAACATACGGAGATCACAATGCTGGACTTGCTGTTGACCGAAATTTTAGAACTTTTGCGCAAACCAATGCCTTACCCACATTTCGCCTGGATTTGAAAAAAATGTATTATTTTCAAACTATCAAGATCTGGACAACTAAACGTTTCGAAGAAAATGGATGGTATATGATCGATTTTTATTTCAAAATTATTCATGATTAGGTGTGATTTCCTCGATTGGGACCCTATTTGGGAAATTTGTCATACTTATGTGAATTAGGTAGTTTTCATCATGATTTTATACTTCATTATCACAAATTCATTCATGTTTGTTTTTTTAAAATTTTTTCAGGCTATATTCAGTTACTTTAAAAAAAAAAATTAACTCGCTACGCAAATCTGCTTGTTTTCATCAAGCTGAAAATCTGATTAGCAGCATGTATGTGGAAACCAAGTTCTGTAACAGCAGTGAAAAACATCGATACGTCATAGTCTCTTCATGGACGGACTTGTGCATTTGTGAACTTGAAGTTTTGTCAACTAAAGAGCAAAGTGCGTTGTCTATGAAAATATTTCAAAAAATAAATAAAAATTATATATTTTCAATAATTAAATAAAAAAAATAAAAATGAAAGCAAAAATATTATTAATGCTACTTTTACTAATATCACTTCTACTTCTAATAATTCTACTTCTGATACTTTTTTCAAAAATAATACAAGAGGTTCAGCCAACAAAGATGGTTTTAGTTTGAGCAATAGCAAAAGACTTGAACCCAACATGCTCATAATGGTTTAGAATGCTGTAGTCTCCTAGCTAATATGTGCCAACTCTAAGGTTCTTCTCCAGACTTTATTTCCACAAGGCACAAGCCAACACTTCTGGTTATGTAAGGGTTTTGTCTTCTGTGGCGTTCAAGATGGAATCATAACGACATACATGATATTCTAAAGATTTTGTTCCTATACCTTTCAAGTAGCACAAATCAAAACATCTTATTTTTGCGTGTTTTTCCCTCTAGCGTTGGACGTAAGAATATATTTTCAGAACTGGTTTCCAAGTGTTTCTTCACTATAATGTTACACATGAGCACATATGCTTGGTTTTTTCGGGGTTGTTTATCATCATCGTTGAATTCATCATCAATGTCATGTCAAACTGAAAACTATTAAAAAATAACTTAATGAAATAAACTAGAAATTTTTAAATAGTGACTTTGAAATGTTTTTACTTTTTGGATTTAGCACAATTTCCATTAGATAATATGATTTCGTACTTTGGCAAAGAATAGTCAACCGTCTTAGAAATCATGCCCCCATTCACACAAGCACAACTGAACAGTCACCCATCATATAACAATTCTCAACTGAAGCACCGGGAGCTAGACGTAACAGAAAGAGGAAAAAAAAGGGTATTTTAAAATATTTCGTTGGAAGACAAAAGGGCCTATGATGAAGAAACACTGAAGGCAAGGAATCTGATTATGTCCGCAAAGACAGTTTCCAAACTCGTAGAAAAATGTTCTAATCACTCAACTTTCAAAAACCCAAACCAATTTTCAATCTGCTCAAAAACACAATAATTCAATTGAAACTAGCTCCCTATAAGTCATTGATGAAGTTTTGAAGACAAAACATTTTCAAACTCAACTTTATATGAGTTGTCAGCAGGTTTCAACACCAACGATCACACAATCTTTGGTGATTGCTTCAAAATCTTTGCTTAGCAATGAAAGTTTTGCGCTAAAATAGTGCGTCCTTTTTCACTGGGAAAATCAAATTCAATAAACCTGGTATTCATACCTTCTTCACAATCTTCATTGAAAATGGTGTTTTATGAAGTACAGACCTTGGACCAGTAGTGTCGATAGAGTTTTCAAAAATTTCAACTTTACTTATCACCCCAAGACAGTTGATACTCAAAATCTTCAAAATGGTAATAACCAATTTTTTTACAAGTACATAGACTCATCCTTGGTTGGCTGTTAACTTTTCTCTAGACTGAACCATTGCATTCCTATGTTGAATAACTCAAAAAAACATTGAAAAACACGTCTACAGCAAATAATTAAAAAAGTAACGAGGTTCAAGAAAAGAATCATCACAAACAACCAAACTTCTATCTTTTTTTAGAAAGCCATTTTATTCGACTTCATTTGCTAACCATCAAGCTTAAATAATTTACATCGGATGTTACTTTATCCGTTATACTCCTCAAACAACAACATTCTGAAAACAGCACATCCAAACGAGCTTTCAAAAAAACATCTTCTATCTGAAACACTCAATCACTAAAGATAAAAAATTCAATTTTAAATTTTCTATCAAATCTGAAACAAAATAAAAAAGAAAAAAGTATGAGTAGGTTTATACTTTAATATTTTGAACCCTTATAATCATCATCATCATCATCATCATCATCATCATCATCATCATCATCATCATCATCCTCATCATCATCATAATCATCATCATCATCATCATCATCATCATCATCATCATCATCATCATCATCATCATCATCATCATCATCATCATCATCATCATCATCATCATCATCATCATCATCATCATCATCATCATCATCATCATCATCATCATCATCATCATCATCATCATCATCATCATCATCATCATCATCATCATCACCACCACCACCATCATCATCATCATCACCACCACCACCACCACTACCACCATCATCTTGATGAGTTTGTACTTGTGGGAGTTTTACGTTTTCGGATAAAAATGTCAATGCCCCAAGTCTCAACCATGTGCTCGCTACGTTCTTCACTACTACTCTTTCCAATACCATAGCTAGTATAGGCTTGGCTCATCATTCACTGAATAATGCTGTACCGTAGAAAATGGACTCACAACCCCTCCCGTTCTTACCTTTGTATTATTCACATTTTTTTACTGATTCAGTTGCGGAAATGACCACCACAACCTATCTTATAAAGAACTCAGATATAACAACATCAGACACTTTCGAGAAGAAAGCCAAGAAAAAAGGTACTTTAAGTTTATCAAAAGTTTCATTTTAGTTAAAAATATTGCTTTCCACATTGAACCTTTTTTCCCATTTTCAAAGGACTTTTTCGAAAAATTTTTAACTTTTGTCGAAACTATCCTTAAATTCTTCTTCATTAACTTTTGCGTCCAAGATTTGCTAAACAAATCATCAACTTCATTTTTCATAGCTGATTATATAAATTTCCAGCCATTTATCCAAAATTTTCATCATTGAATGAATAAAGCTATAACGTTGAAAATGGACTCACAACCCCTCCCGTTCTTACCTTTGTTTTATTCACATTTTTTTACTGATTCAGTTGCGGAAAAGACCACCACAACCTATCTTATAAAGAACTCAGATATAACAACATCAGACCCTCCCGAAAAAAAAGCCAAGAAAAAAGGTACTTTAAGTTTATCAAAAATTTAATATTAGTTAAAAATATTGCTTTCCACTTTGAACATTTCTTCTCATTATCAAAGGACTTTTTCAAAAAAATTATTACTTTTGTTGGAACTATTCTTAGATTTTTCTTCATTAACTTTTGCGTCCAGGATTTGCTAAAAAAAATCATCAACTTCATTTTTCAAAGCTGATTATACAAATTTCCAGCCATTTATCGAAAAACATTTCAGTTTCTAAAAAATAATTCTCATTTTCGGGCATAGATTTAGTTTTTATTGATTAACATTTTCTTGATGAATGTTTTTTTATTGGAAATAAACTTGTGTTCCATTTTGTCAGACTCATTTTCCCATTATTGGAAGTGGATTATACTTGTTTGTTACTCGATTTTTATCAGTGGATCTTTCTGTTATATGTGAGTTTTTGAAAACTTTGATCTTTATTATAATACGGTTTCATAAAGAAATAACAACCGTAAGCATCTATAATAATCGTTTTTTCAATAGTTTTGACTTAATATTTATTTTACTCACTCAGGAACAGAATCCTTAATAAAAGTAAGAGTTTGCTTAAAAAAGAAGAAGAAAAGGCAAAGGGAAAACAAAGAGATGCTTCAAATGGCTCCACTCCTCAACAACCTCACAGTTCACGGAAGCTTGATGTGAAGGTGTAGATCTTGAAAGTAGAACAACTAGACAAAAGCCAGCAAAACAAATAGAGCCACCTTTTGAAGATAAAACATGGAGTAAAATTTCCGAAAATGTGAAACACAAAAGCCAAAATGAAAGAAACGATAAATTTGTTCAAGGAATCTATCATGAGGTTCCAAAGAACGAATAAAAGAATGAAAATTGAACATGCAGGAAAAATCATAAAAGAAAATGAAAAATAGTGATAACAAAAAATCGAAGAGTTTTTATGAGTTGAATAAGTAAATAAAGCCCACAATTTAGAAAAAGTATTGAAAATTTAAAATAGCAAATTTTTAAGTAATAATGTGAATAAAAATCTAAATTAAGACAAAGTCAAAAAAAGTAAAAAATAGTTGAACTTAAGTGGGAAAATTTTTAAAACATAAAAATGAAAAAACTAAAATTAAAAAAAAGAAAAATCGAACCAGAGGTGAAAATGTACTGAAAAATGTATGACCTTTTATAAAATCTAAAAAACATTTCATAAACTAAAAAAATAAAAATTGAAATACAATTGAAAACAAGTAGTAAAATTATTTTAATATCGTTAACAACGTGGAGTTTCGAAGCCACTCAAAATTATAATAATAATAATTATTATTATTAAAAAAAAATAATAATAATTTTTTCTATAATTGAATTAAAAAAATGAATAGAATAGAATAAATGAAGAAAATTTTTTGTAGAGAAAAATTACACTATAAAGTTCGTATGATGGATTTAAATGAGGGTTTATTGAACAAGTGGGTTCACAGAGATCAACAAAAATAAGTGGTTGAACTTGAAGATATTGGCTGTTGAGTTAATTGCTTTAGTTGACGCTGAACCTTCTTTTTAAGCAATACAGGTTCCTGTGACAGCTATAGGATTTTCCGTAGCGGCATGCTGTCAAAACATTTAAGTTTGAAGTATGTTCTTGTCTTCTTCATTTTCAGTTGTTTAAAAAACAAATTGTCGAAGTAATCATCGAAAAATCAATTTGAAAATCTCAATTGTGAAAAAATAATTAAATTAAATTCTTTCCAACATCCCAATAAAACCTCAGTTTTTATTCCCTCTGTGTTTCATACATGCTGCACTGCACGTTTTTTTCACACTCGCAGTGTAACAGTGGCTTTTGTAGACAATCGAACACCATTCTGCCAGATGCACAAAACCACCATCTGTAAGCTGAAATAGAGTATTATGAAATGTGGAGAAAAAAACTCTCACTCACCAACGATGATAATTCCCATTTCATTATATTTTTTTATGAAATAAAAAGTTGAAACGTATTTTTCTAATTCCTCTATAATAGTTTTTTGATAATTGCTATTAGATCAGGTTTAAACATACGCTAGAAATGTTACAAAAAAAAAATCCAAACATTAATAAAATTAAAAAATAAAAATTGCGAGAACTTAATGTTACCTGTATTAAAACTCAGCATTTAATTTACAACAAACGGCAAATTATAAATAGTAAGAAAAAAGGTTCAAATTGAAAATAATGAACAATGACTCACTTCTTGCTTTGGCTTTCTTTAAAAAGAACTTAGTTTCATTTTTAACTAAAAGTTTCCATTGAAGTGTTTGGTCCTTGCGTTGAACAATGTTTCATAGCAGCTTTTGTAACAAGCCAAAGCTTTACCCTCAATCGGTTTGTTTCTCAACTTTTGACTTTCAACAATGAAGACGCATTTCCAGTGTGATAAACATCCAATTACTGATTTGAAGTTTGAATTCATCCCTACACACAAATGTTTTAAAAAAACAGTTGAAGTTAAATTTGACAGCATTCTTGAAATGTTGAGTTGAAAGTCACTGCCACTTTTTTGACCCCGACTCCGCAGCTTACTTAAGCTGGTTGACTCAGAATCATGCATAGTTTCTGCTATAAACATCACATTCATTTTATCGTACTGAATATTTTCTGAGACGTTCTCTACCTCATTGTTTCGACACATTTCGAAACCATATAAGACGGTTAACTTGTCTAGTTCGTTCCTGACCGATCCTCTGCCGTGGCTTGTACAAACCAAGGAACAGTTGCCACCTGTTCATTCTTGACTTCCTTCAAGTTGTGACCCTGAACTGTTGAATTGCAAAATATTTACTTAACCTTGTTCAAGTGAGTTTACAAAAATTTCATCATTTTGAAAATACAATTTGTCTTGGTATTCATCGTAAAGCTTTTTCTTCGTGATGATAATGTTCACACTGTGTTATTTACCAAAGTAAGGAAAAACTTAGATTTTGCAAAAATGTTGTGGAAGTAGTGGTTGTTATGGTAGTTGTCCTTGTTGTAGTGGTTTCCGTTGTGGTGGTGGTTGTCGTGGCTTTATCTTTCAGGAAAGTAGGGATTACTTTGCATTCCCACATTTAGATTTTTAATGTTCGTTTTTTTATTAAAAAAAAAAAAAAAAAAACACTTACACACACACACACACACACACACACACACACACACACACACACACACACACACACACACACACACACACACACACACACACACACACACACACACACACACACACACACACACACACACACACACACACACACACACACACACACACACACACACACACACACACACACACACACACACACACACACACACACACACACACACACACATACACACACACACACACACACACACACACACACACACACACACACACACACACACACACACACACACACACACACACACACACACACACACACACACACACACACACACACACACACACACACACACACACATACACACACACACACACACACACACACACACACACACACACACACACACACACACACACACACACACACACACACAAACACACACACACACACACACACACACACACACACACACACACACACACACACACACACACACACACACAAACACACACACACACACACACACACACACACACACACACACACACACACACACACACACACACACACACACACACACACACACACACACACACACACACACACACACACACACACACACACACACACACACACACACACACACACACACACAGTGATAACTTCAGTCATTTTCGGAAGTTTTTGGCCAGTTGGAACTATAATTCTTAGAATTAAAACTAAACTTTTCAAATAGTTAATGAAAATAATTTAAAAAGAGTAGGCTGATGCAACGAACAGCAAAGGCTACATACGATTTTGCGCAACTGGAAACAATTAATATTATGAAAAAGTGTGGAAAGCTGCTGAAAATCCATCAAAATTGAAAAGGATTACAATTCAATACAAATAAAAGAATAGTACAGTAGCCTTAACACCGTAAATTTACTAGTTCTCTTAAAATTTATTATTATTTTCATAATTATAGTGAAAAGAAGAATAAAATTAACAATTTAACTTAATTGCAAAAAACAGTAAACTTGGAATTTTTATAAAAGAGAAATTGAAAAAAAAATTTGAACAGGTGGGTATTCAGAGATCGATCAAAAGAGTTTATTGTACTCTAAGAATTAAAAAGTTAAGCACAACTTGGCTCCTTTGAGAATAAATTTTCTCAATCCTTATAATTCAGCTTTCAGCTTGTTTTGAAACATCTTTCTTATCAGCTGATCGTACTTTTCGTTTTTCAGGCAGACTAGAGACTGTAACCTGGTCACGTGTCAGATACACTAGACCCTCATTTGACTAACACTTGTGCATTTAAAAAACATTTTTAAATTCATTTTTTTCTTAAATTCTTAGTAAGTATAATTTTTTTAGTACAGAAGTAATGTGATCAAATTTCACTACGCTTGTAATGAGCCTGGCTGTTGTTTTGATTATGAATTGAATACTCTGCGCTGCTACCTTGAAAAAGTTTACTAAAAACATTTCGCCATAGTAAGCAAAACCTAACACTAAAGATGATGTGATGTGGCCTCGAAACTTTACGGGGTTAATGCCACTATAATAAAATTTGTGTTTTTATTGTTTTTAAAGAATTTTTCGTCAAACCTTCTTTGATGGATTTTATTCGAGGCAGAGGTAAAACTTTATGGTTTTTCATATCTGCGTTGACAATATGCTCGAAAACCTTTTCAACAAAATACTGCAATCAACTAAATCAGAAACAGTTGATGATCTAACAAAATTTAGAATTAAAAAATCGGCTACGCCAAAGATGTTTGAATAAACCTTTGTGAAAGCCGTTTCAATAGAATGATGACGATGGTAAGCTGACCGGTAGGGTTGGTGTGGCATCCATGTGAATATAAAAAGTGGCTAAAAAGGAAAAAAGGAGACAAGATAAATTATTCTAAATTAAATTCTCCAATAGTTGTATTATGTGACTTTAAGTTATGAGTAAGTTATGAGTATTTCAAAATCTCAAATTTCAAAGCTCATTAAGTTGATTCTCTAAAAAAATTTTTTTTGATTTTTTTAGATTTTTCGTAACAAAACAGTTTTTGTTATTTTGAAATAACATTCTGCAATAATTATTCAACAAAAACTCTAATTAAATTTAAATAAATAAGATTCCTTATTTTGAATCTATAATCAGTTTTTGATTTCATGCAAGAGACCACTGAAACTCAGTTATCGTTACTTTCATTTGTTATTATTTCGATTGTTTACCATGTTTTGCACCATTTCTAGCGATTGTCGAAATTTGCTTCAATGAAAACTATGTAACATATTTGGATGTGATTTGAATTAGCTTCATTGTAGAAATGAAAAGCAAGTTTATTCAAGTTTATTTTCAATTTCACATGCTTTGTGGATTTTTCATACAAAGTCTGGATTTGATTTATTAACTTAATACAATCTTTTTTTAAAATATACGATTCAAAATAGAAGGAAAATTTGAACGGTGATTAACAAAATGTAGTAGTTTCAAATTATAAAAAAAACCTGACCTATTTCCTCATTATGTTTACATCTATGTTTTTTATACATATACTTTCAAAGACATAGAGAAGCTACTTTTGTTTTTTTTTCGAATACTCAAATAAATAATTCATTTTTCAGAAGACCCATCATTTTTAAAATCCTGATGGGTTAATGCTCAAAACATTTTTCAAGATTTTGTATTGTATTAAGATTATTTCATACCTTGTTTTTAGCGGTTTAGAAGGTTTCGAAAATTATCTTTGTTTAATTCTTGTGATATTCCGTATCATTTTTCTTTAACATTTGTCAAAACACTTCTTAAATAAAAAAAATATAAGTTATTAGAGCCTTTATTGGAAGGTTGTGCTTTATTCAAAACTAAATTGCTTCTATAGATTAAAATACAAGTGTCATCACGGAACTCCATGCTGGCATTAACCGAAAGAATCAGCCACTCTTCAAGTGATAAAAGTCACAGATGATACGGAATCACAAAAATCACACTTTTCTAATTATTCCACAAAACATTAACTCTTGCAAATTCAAGATACAAGGAATCACAAAACAGAAAAAAAACACACGAAACTAGATAAGAAAAGTGTATTCTATTTGACCAAACCTATCAGCTGTTACAGAATGTTTTTATATATATTTCAATAAATGAGGGTCTCATACATTTCCCACCAAACACCCATAGCATTTCAAACAGACCAAGGACTACACCAGCCATTAAAAGTCTTATAAAACATACACCTACACAAGACCCAATGCCACAAAACTACTACGCAACTCAACACACTAAACAAGAACACAGCTCAAACAAACCACTACGCCCCCCATCAAACTACAAGATACTACACCACAAAAGAAAACATGGCACTACTATTCAGCAAGACCCGTCACAACAAACAAAACCAAGCCACACCACGCCATACGAGAATGCAAGACCAACAACACAAATATAACAAACAATAACAGAGCAGAATCTACTCCATCCCATCTCAGCAAGCACTACAAGCTACTACTCGAACTTTGAAATTTTAATTGTTAGTAATAACTAAGTTAATTTATCTGAGAGTTATAATTTTGCTGATTGCAACGATTTTCAAATGACTTTTCTATAATTGCCAAATCCACCCTTATTTTGTTTGAAATACAGACATTGCAGTGAAATCGTCAACTAACGCCTACATGAATTCCGTTTGCCGATTTACTCAACAAAAAAGTGAACAAGTGTTAAAAAGGATTGCTCAGAACTTTGTTATTTAAACAAACTTACTCGTGAATCTCAGAGATGGCTGGTGAAAAAAAAAGACATTGCAAGAAATTGTGGTCTTCAGAAAGACTTTTTCATTAATAAGAGAACTGGCTGAAGAGGAAATAACATGAATGAACTTTCAAATAGGTATAATATGAGGTTTCAAGATATGGTTCACTTTTGAACTTTTAAGGCTCAGGTTTAATAAACTATTTTTCTCTTGAATTCTTTCAGAACAATCGAGTTTTAGTGAATATGATGAAACGTTTTTCATGAGTCATACAATATAAACTATGACTCAATACTACATTTTTAAAATTTTTAAGTTTGATTCTATTGTCAGATTTTGCTTTTTTGCAACAGACATTAAAAAGATCTAATGACATTCATTTGATTTAATTTTTTTAAATGTCAATTGTTCACCATGTTCTGTGCCATTTCCAGCGTTTGTCTTGATTTGCTTCAATAAAGATTTTTTTTAAATTATTCTAAATTATTTCATTAATTTCTTTTTAATTTCAGTTATTTATTTTTTTAATTATTTTTAATTTCATTACAATTATTCATTTTTACATTTTATGGAATTAATTTTTTGTAACACGTCAGTGTGCCTGTAATCTTATGGTTATCTTGTTCCACTGTAAAGCGTGAACGGAAAAACTGAAATACGAAGCTCGAAAACGGCAAATTAACAACTGAACAGACGTCATTTTAAACTGCTCAATCACCTAGTAGCTCAGCAGTCAATAGAACCGTTTTTCTAAAAACGCCTTTGAACAAAATTCTAAAAAGCGTTTAACAAATGCTTTGATTGGAACGAAATAAAACATTTAAAAAAAAAGTAAATATATATACAAAATATTAAAAAAAAAGAAAAAAATAAGAATGAAAGAAGCGTTTCAATAACTGACCTCATAACGTTGTTTCAAACACATTTTACAGATATGGGTGAATAATCATATGAAAAAATTTCAGCTCTAATGTCGATATACTCAGATAATCACAGTTATTTGGTATAAAATTTGTTTTCACAATTGAATAACAAAATCTTCGAATTAATTGTTGTGTTTTTTTTATTGTTTTTATAAGATCAAGACAACAACACGGTGAAGAGTCGAACTATGAAAGAAAACAATGAAATATACGAGAACAGAATGTTATCAGTCATAAAAGTCTTCATTGAACCTATGAAATGAACAAATCGCAAGAGGAAAAGTTGAAATAATACTAAACACAATGAAATATTAATTTAAAACAATGAATCAATTGAAAAACTTAAAAACAATTGATGGAAATAGTTAAATTTGAAGAATGAAAACTCAGCGGCAATAACTGGCATCACGTTGGGGTGAAGTGTTTTGGATTGTTGTACTGTATTGGTTTGTGATGTGTCAATTTGCAGTGAAGTTAATTTTTTGAAATATTCGACTTATTGAGTTGCGTATTGCAGCCCAGCACACAATATCCTAACGAGATATAAAATTGTCTGATTTGGTATGGTAATGTATGGTGTGGTTGGGTATAATGTGATGTAGGGTGATGTCGTGAGGTTTAGTATGATGTGGTCTATTATCGTGTGATGAGGTTTGGTGGGGTGTTCTATAATGCTATAAAATATAATGTGTTGTAAAAATATCATGTTTTCATAATTAACTCAATCAAAGCTTATTGACAAAATAATTTTTCAAAGACTGTTATTGAACATGAGAGATTGCCAAATCCATGGTTCAATCATCATTGTCAAAGAATGAAATGTTCGAATTATCTACATAAATACCGAGAAGGATGATAATTTCGCTGTATGACCAGTCAAGAGAAGCTCTGAAAAAGCTTGTGTAGACACAAGTTTAGATAGCGCTGTAATAATAAACTTAGTGATTCAAAAAACTAAACGACTAACGTTTGGATTCGCGTTAATAGTTTTTTTCTTCTGAAGAAAAAGCTCTTCTGCTGATAAAATTTGACTGGTTGAATGCCAATCGTTTTTTTCAATAAAAAGTAAGTCAGCAAAGTATTCAATCCACATTAAAATCAACAGCCAGGTTCATGACTGGAGTGAGGATGTATGAGCAAGTTACCCCTATGCTCAGAACGCTTTACTGGCTGACTATTCATGATTTATTTAATTTTTTTTCAAATGTATAAGTAAGGTTCTGCATATCTGAAACGCAATCTAGTTCCAGTTGTTAGCCTGCCTGGGAATAAAAAACTAAGATCCACTAATTCAAAAAATGTTGTTTTTAAAAAGCACAAACTCAAATTATTAAGATCGAAAAAGTTCAGCATCGGTGGACCTGTTTTGATCAATTTTCCCAACCTTTTAAACTTACAAAATTCAATAAAATCCTTTTATCGAACTTTAAAGAGTCAGCTGTTCAATAAATTTCAACTTCCTGAGTAAAGTAATTTTATAGTATATTTTTACGAAAATTTTTTTTAGAATGGTTTTTTTAGATTAATTTTAATTTTATTTCATAACCATAAAAACTATAATAAAATTTGAGTAGTTTCAAAACTCAAATATGTTATGTCACTATAATGATATTCGTCTTTTCCTAGTATTGTTCTGTCTTTCATGGATATAATCATATATGGTTCAGCGGTGTGTGTGTTTTAAGGGGGGTTCTGGTGTGGTGCGATTGGTTGAAGTATGCTGTTATGTGATGTGGTATTCTGTGTTTGAACTTGCTTTAGTCATACTTGCTGAAAAATGGCGCGGTATAGTGTAGTAAAGTGTGGTGTAGCTTTATGCAACTTTTTTTATGTGAGCTGGTGTGGATTTGTTATTTCCCGTTAGTGTAGCAATATTTTGTTACCTTGATGTAAAAAAATTTGGAGTAGAAAGTTTTCGATTTTTTATTTAGTTCAGTGGGATGAGTTTATGTTTTAATTGGTACATTGGGCTGTGATGATTAGCGTTCTGTTGTGGCATAACATGATTTGTTGGTTTTACATGTTGGGAAAAGTTGAAAAACGTGGTTGATTGAAATTTTAAAGTGCTGTGATGGCAGTGGTTTGGTGGGGTAGAATGTGTTGTGGTTACTGGGGTCTGGTGTACTGTAGCTACAGAAAATAATTTATTAGTATGAAGATGTTTGTACTGTGCTGTGGGGGTTGATTTTGATTAGGTATGGTTTTGCCTTTTGTAGTTTGACTTGGTTTTGATTTGTGTAAATGATGTGAGATAAGACTTTGTGAATTGTTGTGGCGTTGTTTTGTAAGGTCTAGTTTTCATTGTATTGCTGAAATTTTTGACATGAAGTGAGAAATGTTGTGATGCTGTATGCCACGTTATGTTTTTTTCTTTTTTTGATCTGATTTGATGGGGCGTGCTTTGGTTTAGTTGGTGAGATCTGACATTTTTGAAACGGTGTATGAATGACTATTCAAGGATGTTCCATCAAATTAATCAAAAAAATAATGTTAATATGTTCTAAGAAATTCAAAAGCAGAATTGACTTGTTAAATATATAAAATCAGGTTTTGAAGGATTGAGTTTATGGAACATTAAATTACTTCAAAAAAGTATGTTACAAATACGATAAAATTTTTTAGAGATGGTAGAAAATAAGTCATATTGAGAAAACGAACTGAAGATGTAAAAGTCATGAGAATAAAGTTGTTAAAAAGACTTGTTAAATATATAAGATCGGGTTTTGAATGATTGTGTTTATGGAACACAAAATACTTTCCAAAAAGTATTTTAAAAAAACGATAATTTTTTAGAGATTTTAGAAGATAAGTCATAATGAAAAAACGAACTGAAGAAGTTAAAGTCATCGGAATAAAGTTGATTCTAAAAAAATGAAGAAAGAATACCTGGGAATTCAGAAGTAAGAAGAATAAAAAGAAGATCGAAAAAAGAACCCTGAGGTACACTAAATGAAAAAAAAGAACAGCAGATCTCAATGTGATCTTGCCTCTGGAAACCCCAGTAGCGATAAATTGTCTTGGAATCGGCAGAAATCAGAGGAAATGGCACTACCGAGTAGAAAAAGATCAGGTAGGAAGATCAAGGAAAGGTCTGAAAAACACATTAAAGACCGCCATGAACTGATTCCACTTGTCTCAAGACGCCACCAGGCGCAGAAGACTGGATCTCCAGTTTTAATTTGGTTTCAGAACGTGAGATCACTAAATAAAAAAGTGGAAAATGTGGTAGAATTAATTCAGGACTATAAAATGGATATGATGTTTATGGCAGAAACATGGCATGACCCGGAGGCAATTAGCATAAGTAAGCTGCGGAGCCGGGGTCTTGTGGTCTTCGAGAAAGCAAGGCCAAGACTACCCGAGTCAGTGAACACCCTGCTCACCAACCATGGAGGAGTGGCAGTGGCTTTCAACTCCATGTTCCAGGGAATTCTATTGAAGTTAACTTCAACTGCCAGTTTTGAACATCTTTGTGTGAGAATAAGCTCACGCTCCAAGTCAGTCATCGGATTGGTTGTTTATCGCACAGGTGCTGCTTCTTCATTGTTCTACAAGGAATTTGAAAACACCTTGGGTATTCTGGCCACATACAATGAAGAGGTTTTGATTCTGGGTGATTTCATTTTTCACTTGGAGCAGTCTGACAACACAGATGCACAAACAAATCTCAAAATTTTAAGATCTCATGGTTTATATTCGTCCACAAAAGAACCCACCCGTTACCAAGGAGGAGGGCTGGATGTAATAGTATCCAGGAAGAGTGATAACATCAACTATATTGATAGTGGCATTTTTGGTCACAAGCTGCTTTTGTGCAGTTGTGAGATGCTCGAACCACCCCCCATCTATCGACAGCTTCAGTTTAGACGTTGGAAATTTTTGGACACTGAAAAGTTTATTTCAGAACTAAAGCTGTCTTGCTTTCAGCTGCCACAAGTCTTGATGTGGACTCAGCTTCTGACCTTTATAATTCCATTCTGTCAGGGATCCTTGACAAGATGACTCCTTTTAAGACCGTTAGAGTACATGAAAGACCTTCTGATCCATGGTTTGATTGGGAGTGTCGTACTTCAAAATGTCTGAAAAAAAGTTTAGAAAAGATCTACATGAGGACCAAGAGTGGGAATGATTTTGCTGCATGGCTGGGTCAGATAAAATTCTACAAACAACTGTGTAGACACAAGCGTAGAGATTACTGGAAGAAAAAACTCAGTGATCCAAAAAACAAAAGGGCTAACATTTAGAGCCAGATTAATAGTGTCTCTGGTCAAGGAAAGAGATTTTCTGTTGACGAAATTTAGCCCTTTGAATTCCAATTTTTTCTGTTGAAAAAGGTTTAGTCAGTGAAGAACTCAATCCGAGCCAGGGAAAAACCCATTTATTTAGCTTATGCACAAGAAGGCAGTCTCAGTAGGCTCCAGGATGTGGATGAGGATGAGCTTTTCAAAGCTATTCAGAAGCTACCCAATAAACAGTGTGCGTTTGCTCCAATGCCCACATGGCTTTAGGAAAAGATTTCAGGAATGATTTCACCTTTTGTAAAATGTATAATCAATCAGTCTTTTTTTGAGTGAAGTGTCCCAAAGTCATGGAAATGGGCTAAGATTACACCACTGTTGAAAAGCCTGGTCTTGATACCACTGTTTCTTCATCCTACAGAGCCATCTCTAATCTGCCTGTTTTGTTCGAGCTCTCAGAAAGGTCTGTTATCAACAGAGTCATAAGCTATTTAAATAATTCAAATATTTTCCCCACCCACCAATCAGCTTACCGTCGTCATCCTTCCACTGAAACGGCTGCAACAAAAGTTTATTCAAACATTCTTGGTGCAGCCGATGATGGCAAGCTCTCCTTCCTTATACTGTTAAACATGTCAGCTGCCTTTGACTTACTTAATCACAGTTTATTGTTAGAACGGCTAGAAAGCACATATGGTTTCGATGGTTTCACACTGGAATTGTTCAAAAATTACTTGAGTGACAGATCCTTCAATGGGTAGGGCAAAATCGAAAGTTGTTGACTCTTCAGTGGGTGTCCCACAAGGATCTGTGTTTGGACCATTGTTATTTTCTCTATACACTGGAGACCTTGGAAAATTAGTTAGGAAATACAAGCTGGGATTTCATCAATATGCCGATCACACTCAAATATATGGCCACTGCTATAGAGAAGGCACAGAAGAATTGCAGATAAGAGTGTCTGAGTGTGTAGATGAACTCGCATCTTGAATGGGAGCCAATTGTCTCAAGCTCAACAGTGAAAAGACTGAAGTGATCTGGTTCTCTTCTGGTCGGAATCTGAAAAATATTCCGAGCTATTCTGTACGTGTAATAGAAAGCAACATGTTTCCATCAAAATCTGTAAGGAACATGCGATTATCTATGGATAGAGACCTCACAATGTCAAAGCAGAGATCAGAAACAATACAGATGTGTTTTACCTCTCTGCGTCAAATAAGATCCATCAAAGGATGTTTGACAATGAACTCCTTGAAAACACTCGCATCGGCCTTAGTTTTAAGTCTTATTGACTATGGCAACATGGCTTTAGTCAGATTACCTAAGGTAGCAACGCAGAGTATTCAATCCATAATCAATACAACAGCCAAGCTCATTACAAGAGTGAGAAAAAATGATCACATTACACCTGTACTCAAGGAGCTTCACTGGCTGAAAATTGATGAAAGGATTGAGTATAAAATTGCTCTGCAGATTTATAAGTGCTTGTCCAACAAGGGTCCAGCCTATCCGACACGTGACCTAGTTCCAGTTGCTAATCTGCCCAAAAAACAGAGACTGAGAAGGGCTAAGTCAAAGGACGTTGCTCCCTACAAACACAAGTTAAAATAATTAGGATTAAGAAGGTTCAGCGTCAGCGGACCTAAGTTGTGGAACAACCTGCCTAACAGCTTAAACTCTTCAAGTTCAACAAAATCATTTTGTAGGTCTCTGAAGACTTACCTGTTCAATAAATCATTCCCTCCATCATAATAATAATACTGTTTTTTTAGCAATAATTTATTTTGTTTTCATTTATTTACTTCTTTCATTTAATTTTTAATTTTTCACAATAGTTTTAAAAATAGACGTTTTTGAGTGGCCTCGAAACTCTACGGGTTAATCCCACTATAATAATATTAGTGTTTGTATTGTATTGTATTGTATTACTAATTTCAACAATTGCAGTCTAACCTATCACCAATATGCAGAAGAAACTTTAACTTTTTGAAAATTCAATTCTTATAACCCTTCCAGTATTCCAACCACACTTACTGACTGCATCAAAATGTCAAAAGTTGGTTTCTATAAAACAAACTACAAAAAAACATTTCCAAGATCGAAATCATCATATTTGGTACATCACAACAACTCTAATATTTCAAACATCGAAATTTGCTCCTCTTCCATTAATATCAATGAAACGCGCAAGGTATTCGCAATAAGCCTATAAACTAACATTTAATAAGCACATGACGTCTGTCGTTTGCTTTGCTAACTATCACTTTTATGCCATTTCTCACAATCGTCTTTTTCCCACAATTTGCATGGTTTCAACCCTGGCTTGCTCTCCATGCACCAGTATGTTGGACTACTGCATCTCTAATTCACAACATAACACAAAAACCAACAAACACGTTTGCAACAAATAAAGAACAAAACAGCTTTGGCTGGACTAAACATTAACTCACCAAATCCAATTGTCGAAAACTGAGGACCCACTTGTTCAATAAACCCTTTCCTAACTCCCTCATAAATATAAATTTCAGAGTGTACTTTGGCTTTACAAACAGTTTCAATCATTTTTTAATTGTATTAACTGTTTTTTTATTTATATTTTTCATTATTTTTAGATTTTTATTGGTTTTCAATCTATAATGTGATGTTCTTAAAGTTCAAAAGTGATGAAAAATTTTGAGTAGCTTTAAAAATCTATATTTATGCTTTTATGATGAAAATCTTAATAGACTTTTCATTGTATTTTATTAATTTTCCATTAATGTGTTTTAAAGATATCTTCTAGAGAACGATAAATCAATCAAAACGTCAAATAATTTATTTTTAGAATTCTGTCTAAAGGAGCCAGAGTATTTCCCAAGTGTTCACGTTTTTTCCAATTTCACTCAAGTGGGTCGGCTCACTTCAAACGCATAGTCGACATTATGGAAAAAGTGAAATAATCAAAAATGTTGATAGAAAAAGCTTTGTAGCTGGAAATTAAAATAATTTTTTTGAAAAACCAAAATTCGAGATAATGGAAAGTATTGAGAAATTCTTAAATTTAATTTTTCCATGTATTTTTGGAAAATGAGTTTGTATAAGAAATTTGTGAGCGGAAAAACTGAATGAGAGCTAATCTATAAATTTTTGTTTTGTTTTTTGTTTATTTACGTAATAAAATCAACTTTTCGTTTTCATACTCTTTTTTGTGTCTTTCAAGGGTCTGTTTTTTGTTTTTTTGCTTTTATTATTCATAGCTTTAAACTTTGAAAAAGATTAACTTCAACATTTTTTTGAAGTCATTCTATGCTGAAAAATTTTGAAAAATTTGGTTTCGGAGGGTTCATTCAAACCTTTTTGAACATTGATGAAAAAATCGTGGTTTTCGCCTGAAAACTTGTCATCAGAATTTTTTTATTGGAATATTTTGAAGCACATTTTTTACATTTTCACATTAAAAATCGCCATTCTTTGTCTTTTGTGCAAGTGTGAATGTCGATTAGTGTGCTCAGTTCTTTTGAATGTTCTAAAAGTTCATGAAAATGCAAGGAAAAATTTGTTTCGTTCAAATTTTTGAAAAATGTGTGTATTTCATGAAAAATGTTTTTTTTTCAATCTTTGTTAGTTTTTTTTTAAAAATAACTTGTTGATTAATTAATAATTTTACTGTGGTTCACGTTCAAAAAGATAACAAGCGTTCATGAGTTGCAAAATATTTTTCATTGTGGGGAAATTGATTCTTTCATATTTTTCAACTAAGAATAAAGTAGAATAAATTTACAACAGAAGTTTTCAAAAATTAATAATTTTTGTTCTGTACTTAGAAAATGATGAAAGTGTAAGATATGAAAGAAGGGAACAATAAACAACTGAGTGGCCTGAATGAGAAATTGAATCGAATTAATTTCAACATCTTAATCCTTGTTTATATGAACCACGGCATTTGTAAGCATTTGGTCTACATTGTCTGTGCCTCACGCGCATCCTATTCATGTTCGTGCTACATCTGCCCCATTTGCTCCATTGTGTCCATTGGTCTGTCAAAATCGACAAAGAATTTATCAAATTATTACATTCAAAGATGAAAGCTTTCATTCAAAATATGAAATTAGTAGTAGTCGTTTTTTGGTGATTGTCATCAATGAGAAATCAGTTTTCAATTTATAATCACTTGAAAGGTATAGTTTTCTTTTTATGCGTTTTAAGCGTGAATCAATTTTAGCTAAAAAATATTTTTTCAAATTTTTTTCACACACACATGCAAAAACTTATATAAATACATGCACAACTCACTTTGGAATACCCAGACGTTAAGGATTTTGATTTCACTTTTTTCCTTTGCAATTCTCAATTCTATTTTTTTGTACCTTCTCCGTGGATCACATTTCACAGTGTAATTTTGCTTTGTTCCTTTGTCTACTTCTTCACTCTCTCCACAATAAAAATTATCAGAATCATTTCTATTCATCAAATATACTTTGACCCCTCTGAAAAACGAAGTAAGAAAAATATTTTAAAAATTCATTTTCATCATTACTAGTTCAAAAAAACATCTAATTTTGAAACACCAGAACAAACAACTGAAACTTTTTGTAGAGTACTGAAATATAAATGATAAAAAAAGTTCAACAAAAATTAATTGTTTCAAATTTCAGAAATTTTCTCATGTTCACACTCACTTCATCGTAGCTTTGATAGTAATTTGATATACCGAAAGAGGAAAGTCAAAAGAGGTTCCAACCTTTAGATAGTTTTGTTTTTTGTTACTTTTTACTGGAAAAGCTAAGAAAACTTTTTCGAAATTTTCTCCTTTGCCTGACAACGGAGCGTATGAAAGATAATGTGAAGATGTGGAAGAGAATTGTTTTTGCTTTTAATGTTCAATACAATAAAAAAATAATAAACAAAGTCCTTCTTTATAATATTAACATGACAACAACACAATCAAACTCAGAGTGGGACTTCACGCGTCCTATCATTCTCTAACGTTCCTGCTCTTATATACCGGTTTTAGCAGTCGTCTGAGCCTAATTACCTTAACCCTACGTTCAATTCGTATTGTATAAAAAACTTATTAAGGTATTTTATGATTGATTACTTGTTATATTATTTATTTTTCATATGTATCATTAAAAAAATTTTCAATTTCCTTTGATTTATTTATGTTGTTCATCTTGACAGCTACAAGAATCACTCTTTTTAAGACGGAGTCCTATAAATAGTTTTTTATTAATTAATATTCTTTCGATCTTGTAAGATATTGATGTTGGTTTTCTTTTAAATCAAAGGTAACTTTCTTAAAAATCTTTTCGTTGAATATTCTTTTGTTTCTT
>OX387261.1:1433102-1473102 GCA_947562095.1 Branchellion lobata
AAGAAAACGCATCGGTTTGTCTGCAAAGCATACAATACTTGGTGCTCCAATTCTTTGAAGTATGTCTCTCAAAAAAATAGTGCATGCCTCTTAGTTCGAGTAGGCGTTCCTTTTCCATCACTGACGTCTACCTTCTACCGGAAAGATCAACTCACATAAAGGATCTTTCAACACTGGTATCCCGTTTACTTCAGCTTGTGTTTGTATTGTAGTTACTTTCATGAACATCACTATTTTGGAATAACGTTGCACGTTCCAATGAACGTGGACAGCAATAAACCAATGAGAAGTAGTCACTCCAAAATTTCCTCAACGATGGCACACCCACTTGTGCCTTTTGCAACAAGCAAGATACAGGTTTTTTTCCTCCAGACATGTCTTTTTCATATTCCGATGGTATGAATAAATTTCATTGTGTTCCATGAGTTAAATGGGCACAAAAAAGGGTCGTAGTCACATGAGCGAAGACAATGCAATCCGAACCCTTGTATGCGTTGTGAATTATATAAACAGGGAAGGCGATGTGATAGTCAAATTAATTAAAAAATCGTTCTTAGATCACCCTGTTGCATTTTAACTTTTTTTTTCAATTTTATCGACATTCGTTCACAAGGTTTTTTTGTTTCTTACAAGAAAAAAATCCACGACAACAACAACAACAAAAAGATTCACGACACAACAACAACAACAAAAGCATTAGCAACAACAACAACAACAAATTTTTTCACATTTCCACTGACCTCATTACATCTTTTACCCTTTAATTTCTTGTAATTTTTCCTCTTCTTCCCCCCTTAGCCACCATTCCTCCTTCTATCTCCACTCACCCGGAAAACATCACTCCCTCCTTGACAAATACCACACCATCTCTCCCCCCTTGACAACCACCACACCACCTCCTCCTCTCCTAACAAACACCACACCACCTTCTCACCCCTTAACAACTATCACACCCTTTTTCTTCCTCTCTAACAACCAACCGATTCTTACTTTTTTCCAGCCATTCTTCCACTCATCCCTTTCCTTTTACGCCACCATTTTTCAAAACCCCATCATCTCTCCTGAGCCATCCCACTACACCCCTCAAAAGACGTTACACCCACTTTTTTTCCCACCCACTCCTCCAATAACCAACCTTTCCAAACTTTTCTCCCCCGCCACCACATGTCTCTCCCAACCTTTTTTTCCACTATTCTTCATCAGAACATCCTCCCCAAATCAATCTACCCACTCTTCCCACTACCCCTCTCCCACCACTCTTTACCCCTCACTCCCCCCCCATTTTCAAAACGCCACTCAATCCACCAACTCACACTCCACCCCCTTTCACTCCACCACCATTCTTCAGACTACCAACCCATACCCACCCTCATTCACACCAGTAACACACACCCCACCCTCCTTCACAACACCAACCCATGCCCCACCACTCTTCACACCATCAACCCTCACCCCACCACTCTTCACACCACCAACACACATCCCACCACTTTTCACACACTCAACCTACACCCACCACGCACACGAAAGCATGCAAAAACTGTTTGAATGGTCGAAAGAAGAGAATATTGATTTGGCCTATAGCTGGCGGAAGTGTTGTAGACACGTGACTTGCTTGGGGAAGAAATAGGAAGCGCTAGAAGAACTGCTGAGAGTGCAACAAAATAACTTAAAAAAGTCTGAGAAGTTTTATGGGAAAAAGACGATGAAGATGAAGGAGGAAGTGGAGAATTGAAGTGGGTGGATGAGGGTGGTGATGGTGGAGGGGGAGATGTGTGGATGAGGGTGGGGATGGTAGAAGGGGAGGTGGGCAAATGAGGGTGGTGATGATTGAGGGGGAGATGGGTAAATGAGGGTGGTGATGGTGGAGTTGGAAAGGGAAGATCTTTGATGGAGGGTGGTAGTGGTGGTGATGCAGTGTTAGTGGTGGTGACGTGGTGGTGGTGACGTGGGGTTAGTGATGGTGACGTGGGGTTAGTGATGTTGACGTGGGGTTACTGATGGTGACTTGGGGGTAGTGGGGGGTCTTGGATATCAAAGATCTGAGCTGAATTGCGGTGATAATGAGTTGATGGTGGTGTGGAATGATGATAATAGTGGTCATAAAAAAAATATAAGAATGATTATATTAATCACTATTATCCTATCATCATCATCCCCATTATCATCAACATCATAATCATCATCATCATCATCATCATCATCACCACCACCATCATCACCATCATCATCATCATCATCTTCATCATCATCATCATCATCATCATCATCATCACCATCACCATCACCATCATCATCACCACCACCTCAACCAACACCACCACCAGTACCATCTTCACCACCATCATCCATTCCACCACCACTACAACCACCACCACCCTACAACACCAGGCAAGAAAGAGACATGTTGATTCAACGCTTGAACTTGCCTAACCACTATCTTTATCAAGCCTTGCAGGAGGAAGCGAAAATGGTCAGGGTGAGGAGGAGGAGGAGTCATGAGAAGTGAGAAAGATTCAGGAGGTGCTGGAAAGAGTTAAGTGGAGTCAGAAGAAATCAATAAAAGTTAAGAAAAGTTAGGAGAAGTAAAGAGGAATCAGAAAAGAATAAGAAAGACAAAGAAGGTGTTAGGAAGAGTAAGGAAGAGTAAGGAAGAGTTAGGAAGAGTTAGGAGGAGTAAGGAGGAGTTAGGAAGAGTTAGATGTTAAGAAGAGTTAGATGTTAAGAAGAGTTAGATGTTAAGAAGAGTTAGATGTTAAGAAGAGTTAGATGTTAAGAAGAGTTAGATGTTAAGAAGAGTTAGATGTTAAGAAGAGTTAGATGTTAAGAAGAGTTAGAAAGAGTCAGGAGAAGTAAGGAATAGTAAAGAGAAATTAAAAGGAGTTAAGAGAAGTTAGAAGAAGTTAGAGAAAGTTAGTGAAAATTAGGAAAAGTCAGGAGAAGTAAGGAGGAATGAGGAGAGGTCAAGCAAAGTTAAAAAAAGTGAGGAGGGATAAAAAGGCGTTAGGGAAAAGGAAGAAGGATGAAGAGTAAAGAAGAAAAGTAAAAAACTAGGAGAAATAAGAAAACTCAAAAAATAAAAAAGAAGGAAGAGAAGGAGGAGTTAGAATTAGTTAGAAAATAAGAAGAGGAAGAGATAAGACAAGAAGGGGAGTTGGGAGGAGAAATGAGAAAAAGTGAAGAAAAGTTATGAAAAGAATTTAAAAAAGGAATGAGAAGAAAGAGAGGGAAAGGTAAGAAAAAGAAATAAATAGAAGAGCATCATCTTCATGTCATTCCTCACATCATCATCATTTTCATCTCTTTCCTCACATTATCATCATCTTCATCTTCTTCCTCACCTCATCATTATCTTAATCTTTTTCTTCACCTTATCATCATCTTCAGCTTTTTCCTCACATCTTCACTCATCTTCACCCTCCCTCACACCATCTTCATCTACATTTTCCCCTCACATCATCATCATCTTCATCTTCATCTTCATCCTCCTCCATCTTCATCATCATCATGCTTTTCAACTTTTTCAATTTTTTTTCAACTTACATCTACTTTTTCTTTTCTTCATTTTTTCAGCATCATCGTCGTAGTTGTTGTTGTCTTACCCTTCTCATCCCTTACCACAACCCTCATTCACTCTCACCCATCTTCACTAACCACCACTCACCACCAGCCACCCTCACTCTCCCACCACCTTCACCCACCTCTTATCTCCCTCACCACCTACCACCCACCATCCTCAATACAATACAATACAAACATGAATATTATTATAGTGGCATTAACCCCGTAGAGTTTCGAGGCCACTCAAAACGTCTCATTATCAAAAGTATTGTGCAAAATAAAGAATAGGTTTGAAGAAGTGAATAAAAGAAACAAAAAACAAATTATTTTAAAAAAAGAACAGATTTACTATTATAATGGAGAGAATGATTTATTGAATAGGTAAATCTTCAGAGATCGACAAATTGATTTTGTCGGAATATTTTTCCGATTCCGACGAGAAGAGGACCAGATCACTTCAGTCTTCTCACTGTTGAGCCTGAAACAATTGGCTTCCATCCAATATGCGATTTCATCTACACACTCAGACACTATCATCTGCAATTCTTCTGTGCCTTATTCATTGCAGTGGCCTTATATTTGATTGTCATCAGCATCTTGATGAAATCCCATCTTGTCTTTCAAAACTATTCCTTCAAGCTCTCCAGTTTATAGAACAAACGAAAATGGTCCAAAAACAGATCCTTGTAGAACACTTACTGAAAAGTCAAAAAAATATGATTTTTCTCACTGCAGCGTACATTGAAGGATCTGTCACTCAAGTAGTTCTTGAATCATTCCAGTGTGAGACCATTGAAACCATATGTGTTTTTTAGCCGTTTTAACAAAATAATTTGATCAACTATGTTAAAAGCAGCCGAAAGCCGTAACTGTATGAAGAGGTAGAGCTTACCATCATTGGCTGGACTGAAAATCTCTGAATACACTTTTGTGACAGCTGTTTCAGTGGAATGTTGGCGACAAAAAGCTGATTGGTGGGTGGGGAAAAAGTTATAATTATTTAAATAGCTCATTACTCTGTTGAGAAAAACCTTTCTGAGAGTTTGAACAAAACAGGCAGATCAGAGAAGGGTATGTAAGATGAAGCAACGTTGTGATCAAAGCTAGGTTTCTTCAACAGTGGTGTGATCTGAGCCGATTCTCAAAACTTCGAGACAATTCCCTCAAAGTAATCTGGTTGACTATTTTTCTTACAAAAAAAAAATCATTCCTGAATTATTTTTCAAAAATTGGGTGGGCATTGGATCAGACGCACACTGTTTTTTTGAGAGCCTTTAAAGAGCCTTAAGTAGTTCATTTTCATCCACTTCTTGAAGCCTACTAAAACCACTTTCTTTGCATGAGTAAATGGGTTTTCTCTGGTTCGAATTGAGTTTCTTGCTGACTCAACTTTCTTCAACAGAAATGATTGGAAGTCAACAGGCCGAATTCCTTTGAAAGAAGATCTTTTTCCTCAACCAGAAACACTATTTTGTAGCTCTAAATGTTAGCCGTTTTGTATTTTGGATCACTGGGTTTATTATTTCAGTGATCGCTACGTTTATATCTACACAGTCTTTTGTAGAGTTTTTTCTGACCTAGCCATGCAGCGAAATCATTTTCAATTTTGGTCCTCAAGTAGATCTTTTTTAGACTCCTTTTTAGACATTTTAAAGTACGACACTCTCGATCAAACCATGGATCAGAAGGTCTTTCATGTATTCTAGTTGTCTTATAAGGAATCATCCTGTCAAGGATCCCTGACAGAGTGGAATAATGAATGTCAGAAGCTGAGTCCACATCAAGACTTATGGCAGCTGAAAGCGGAGACAGCTTTTGTTCTGAAATAAACTTTTCAGTGTCCAAATAATTCCAACGTCTAATTTGGAGCTGTCGATAGATGCGGGGTGGTTTGAGCCTATCAAAACTGCACAAAAGCAGTTTGTGATCAGAAATGCCACTATCAATATAGTTGATGTTGACACTCTTTCTGGATGCTATCATATCAAGCCATCCTCCTTTCTCATGGGTGAGTCGGTTTGTGGACGAAGCAAAACCATTGGACCTCAAAATGTTGAGAAATGTTTGTGCATCTGTGTTGTCGGACTGCTCCAAGTGAAAATTGAAATCACACAGAATCCAAACCTCTTTATTTTAATTGGCCAGAATACTCAAGGTGTTCTCAAAGTTCTTGTAAAACAATGAAAAAGCAGCACCTGTGCGCTAAACAACCAATCTGATGACTGACTTGGAGCTTGAGCTCATTCTCACACACAATTGTTCGAAGTTGGCAGTTGAAAATAACTTCAACAGCACTTCTCGAAACATGGAGTTGAAAGCCACTGCCACTCTTCCATGTTTGGTTTGCAGGCACTGACTAGTAAAGTCTTGGATTTGCTTTTTCGAAGACCACAAGACCCCGGCTCCGCAGCTTACTTGTGCTGATTGACTTCGGGTCATGCAATATTTCTGCCATAAGCATCACATCCATTTTATAGTCCTGACTTAATCTACCACTTTTTCCATTTTATTTTTCAGTGATCTCACATTTTGAAATTCAATTAGAACTGGAGATCCAATCTTCTGAGCCTAATGGCGTCTTAAGACAAGTGGAATCAGTTCATGTCGGTTTTTATTGTGTCTGGCGCACCTTTGCTTAACCTTCCTAACTGCTTTTTTATCTTTAGTAGTGCCACTTCTTTCGATTTCTGCCAATTCCAAGACAATTTTATGCTAATCGGGTTTCCAGAGGCAAGAGCACATTGGGATTATTGTAAAAAAATAACTCTACCATTCAAATAATTAAAAACCAGTGAATAAAACAATGCCACTAACCTTGGTGTAGCAAAAAAATTATCCGATAAACAACTTTCTAAAAATAAATTTACGCTTACATAGTCTCGAATAAAGACAATCTGAAGCAACCATTTTTAAAGTAAAATAAATTGGAAAAAACTTTTAAATAGCCTTTAGTAGCTCATGTTCACTCACTTCCTGTGGCCTACTAAAACCACCTTATGTGCATGAGCTAGATAAATGGGTTTTACTCTGGTTCGGATTGAGTTCTTTGCTGACTCAACTTTTTTCAACAAGAAAGATTGGAATTCAACAGGCTAAATTCCGTCAAAAAAAGATTTTTTTCCTCTACTATTATTTTGGCTCCAAATGATAGCCGTTTTGTTTTTTTGGATCATATACACAAGACCTTCATTGGACAAACACTTTTACTTCTTCAAAGTAATTTCAGAATTAATTTTTCCATCATTGTTTTGCCAGTGAAGTTTTTTGAGTACAGGTATAATGCGATCATAATTTTTTACTTCTGTAATGAGCCTTCTGGCTGTTGTATTGATTATGGATTGAACAATCTGTATTGCTACTCTAGGTAAGCTTACTAAAACCAGGTTGCCATAGTCAATATGACTCAATACTAATGTTGATGCAAATATTTCCAAAAAAAGCTATTGTTAAGCATCACGTGATGGATTTCATTGGATGCAAAAAGGTGAAACACATCTGTATGGTTTTTGATATCTGCGTTGAAAGCGTGAAGTCTCTATCCATATAGAAACTAAAATTTCTCACAACTTTTGATGAATGGATGTTGCTTCCTATTTCACAGACGGATTAGCTTTATAAATTTTTACCTTTCTACGAGAAAAAAAACAGATCATCCCATTTTTTCCATTGTCGAGTTTGAAGCAGTTGGTTTCGATCCAGCTTCACTTTCAGCTACACACTCTAACCTAATTTTTTGTGTTACCAATATTGCAAAAGCCATTTGAGTGTCATCAGCATATTGATAAAATCTTAGTTCGTGTTTCACGGATATTCTCTCAAGTCTCCAGTGTATAAATAATAAAAACAATGGTCCAAGAACAGATCCTTCTCGAACACCCACTGAAAAGTCAACAAAATCCGATTTCTCCCCACTGCAGCGTACATTAAAGAATCTGTCAATTAGTTATTTTCAAAACTATTTGAGTTCAAAACCAACAAACCCATACGTGCTTAACAGACGTTTCGAACAATGATTGTAGTCAACCAAATCAAAAACAGCTAAAAATTCTGGAAGGAAGGAAAGCTTACTATCATCGGCTGTACCAAGGATGTTTGAATACACTCATTTGACAGCTGTTTCAGTGAAATAATAACGACGGTAAGCTGGTTGAAATGTTCAAAAAGCTCATGAATCTTTTAAAAAAGTCTACCAGAGAGCTTGGACAAAAAGGTAGATTAGAAATGGGTCTGTAGGATGAAGCAACGATGTGATCAAGACAAGGATTTTTCAATAGTGGTTTAATTTGAGCATATTCCCAAGTCTTTGAAACAATTTTCTCAAAAAAAGATTGATTGACCAAATTTTTTCACAAAAGGTGAAATCATTCTTCGGGTCTTATTCAAAACGGTATTGGATCAGACTCAGACTGTTTGTTAGAACGATGCTGAAAAGCTTTGAGTAGTTCATCTTCTATATTTTAGAACTATATTTTTACTATTGAAACTACCTCTTTGTGCATAGGCTTTATAAATTCATTCTTTTTTTGTTTGAATTAATTTTTTCTGTTAATTCAATTTTCTATTGAAAAAAGATTGGATTTCAATTGGCTGAATTCTTTTGAAAAAAGTTTTCTCCCCACAACCTTACATTATTGATGTGATTCCATATATTAACCGTTTTGTTTTTTGGATCTCTAATTTCAATTTTCTATTAATCTTTATTCTTGTGTGCAGTTTTTTGTAGAGGTTCGTCTGATTTAGCCATGCAGCAAATTTATTATCATTTTTGGTCTTCATGTAGATCTTATCTAAACTCCCTTGCAGAAATTTTGAAGTACAACTTAACCAAACAAACTATAAATTGAAAGATTTTTTTTTTAAAGGAGCTTTTCTTTTGTTTTTATTGTTTTATACGAAGATGAAAAAAAAGATGAGGTTTCTTCCTCATAATAGAGATATGACAATAACACAATCTAAAACTGAAAAAAAATTAACGCTTTCTTGCATCCAAACATGTTTCAGTCTAAAAGACCGCCCTAGAGCACTTTACTCTTATTTTTATCAAGCATTCAACTATTATTTTATAAAGAATTTCCGAGTGATCGTCATATCCATTTACTGAAAACACGTTGAGTATCATTTATTGAGAAGATATTGAGTGAGACTACCCGAAATTGTTTAGTGCTCATAGCAGTGCAACTCCAGCAATATCAGTAGTGCACAGCTGTACTGTCTTCTAGTATTTATTAACTCTGCTAGCTTTCTTGCGATAAATAAACTGATGCGATAAACAAAACTGTCTAGGTTATGTGAGTAGATCGTAAATAAAGTCTATCAAACAAACAATCGTTCGTCGTGGATGAAATAATTCAATGATTGAGTAGCTAGATTTTTGTGATATTCTACTATTTGAAAAAAGTAACAGCATGAAATTATAAATAAAACACTTGAAAAAATTTTGAAATTTATTTCAAAAATTCATTCACTCGATCTGAAAAATTTGAACCATATAAATTCAAAAGTTGGACCATGGTCTTTGCTAGATTGAAAAAAAGTGTGATGGCTGAAAAATGATAGTTGATAAAAGCAGATAACAAATCAGGGTGAGTCACAATTGAATATTTATTTTTAAAATACTTTCACAAAAACAATATGATTTTAATCTTTTTTCAGGTTTTCTTGGTCATTTGAAAGTTTTGTTTACTTTTTTTTTCATTTTTAATTGATAAATTAACTAAATTCTCTTATAAAAAATCAAGTTTGATATTATATTCACTTTTTTTCCATGTTTATTTTTACTTGATTGAATTCAAAAGAATTTTTCATCGAATGAATTATTTATTCAATAAATTAAACATTTTCTTTAATTATTTGCTTTTTTCAAGGGTCTAGTTTCTCGTAGTATATTGAAATCATGGAGGTTGACAAGGTTTTTTATATTTCAAGGTTATTTTTTTTAAATATTTTCTGATGTTTTTTAATTTTTTTTGTTTTTTTAGTATTTTTTCATAAATAAAAGTTGAAGAATCTTTTAATCTTTCTCGATTTCTTGAACAAACCTTTTGTTTTTGTGCCTTTTCAATGTGACTTTTTAACCTCTTGGCATTCTAATTTTTTTTTCAAGTTTTCATTTTAATGTTATTGTCAAGATCAAGCTCCCGTGAACTGCGAGACTTTTGAGAAGTGGAAACCTGCAAAACATCTCTGTTTCTTTTTTGTTCTTTTTTCTGCTTCAGTTAGCACTTTTGTCGTTTTGTTTAAATTCTGAAGAAAATATTTTTTAACTTCAAAAATTTCACCTACATAAACAAATCAATTCGAAGTATCTAACAAACAAAAAAGTGATTCAAAAATGTTATACTACAGAAATATGCGTAAACCCTCTAGAAGAAAAGACAAAAATTTATTTCAACAATCATAACATAGATGTCTATGAGTTTGGCACTGTTCAAAATTTACGTGCTGTTTTGCGCCTTGTAGTTAATGATCTTTTCTGTATAACAACGCATGAAGTCTCTCAAAGGAATGATATTGAAAAAAATGAATGTGAAATTTGCATGTGTAAAAACACTATGAACAACGTTTTTGCGTGAAAAAAGAATACAATTAACTTCTCTATAGCCGTTTTGGTTTCCATTTTAATCTATGCAAGCTTTTTTCAGAAAAAGACTACACAAAAAACATTTTTATTGCAACAATTAATTATCGGAATAAACATTTTAGTTTTGAATAAAAATCTTCTAAATGAGATTATAATTTTTTTTTAATCTCTAGTTCATAATTTTAATATATTTTCAGATAGGGTCACTGTTTAGAAGATATTGGAAAAACATAAAATTACATACTAAAAACAAACTTATGTTAAATATTGTTCAATTTAACAATAGTCACACAAAACTTCTGAAATGGAATTTCAAAGTTGAAAGATACCTTTTTTATTCGTTTTTTTTTTCAATTGAAATTTCTGTTGTGGTTGGCATAGAAAATTTAGTTTGTTTTGCGTCAAAAGTAAATGTAAGGGTAAATGTCATTAATAGGTTGTGTCAACAAAGTATTTTCATCAAGGTAAGTGTAAAAAAATTATATATATAAAAAGATTTTTACGTCAAGCCATACTTCCATGGTTGAGCTCTTCAGGTATAATTTTCTCTGTTGATCCCAGTGGTGATTCAGTTTGTTTCCAATCAAGAGTGGTTGTAGTGATCGCTGTCGTAATTGTTATATGAATGAAAACAAAAACTGTTACCTTTTTTCAATTTGATTACGACTATCTGTACTCAGATGACAAAAAAATTTAAATAGCTCTCTTATTCATGCTGTGATTAGACTCAATTTCGGAGTTTCATATTTTAACTTTAGTCTGAACTTCAGTTTTACATATAACTAAAAAATGATTTTTTTTAATTTTCTGTTACCAGCTTTTTCAAAAATCTCACGATTTTTCTTTTTCAAAACCAATTATCTTTCACATTTTTTAAAACAAAGTTATATTTCCTGGAAAACGAAAGAAATAGTCACAGAACTCTTCAGATTTGCATCAAATCCGCAATTCTTTAACAATTAAAATTGGTCAGAAACAAAATTTCCAAACACACAATATGGAGATCTAGATCCAACAAAGTCCTGTTCAACTCATCACCAATTTGCAAATGATTCTCAATATATTTACTTACTGACTGCATAAAGAGTCGTGAGAAAGTTTACTACAAAACAAACTACAACTAAACACTTCAAAAAATGAAATGATCAAACTGGGTACCTCACAGCAATTTGAAAAATTGTCTAGTACTTTGAATATTGACATTTGCTTTCTTCCATTAATTTCAATAAAACGCTCAAGGTGCTAGACATCACCCTTGACGATAAACTATCATTTAATCAGCACAATATCAGTCATTCACTTAGTTTATTATCATTTTTGTGCCATCTCTCACATTTGTTCATTTATCACAAATGACATAGAATTAACGTTGAATTGCTATTTAGACATCAGTAGGTCGGACTACTGGAAGTGTACGTTTCACAACATAACACAGCAACAAACGCGACTACAACAAGTGATGAACAAAGCAGCTATGTTTAAGCTAAACAATAACTTACTCATCCATTATCTCTATCATATTTTGAGCCTACTTCTCAGTTCATATTCGTTATGGAAAGCAGCATATTCCCATCAAAATATTAATAAGACTAAAAAATCAAACAATAGAAACCGCAACAAAAATTATTTTTTCTTTCATAATCTTCTCCATCATCATTGTTTTTACTATTCTTTTTCAAGTACCCTTGTCTTTTTCTAAAATTACAATGTTTTCCTAATAAAGCGAATAATTATTGTGTGGTTATATCAACAAGCAAACTAAAGAACAAAGAGTATTTTTTTTTGGACGCTGTTGTTCTCCATCTCTGTTCTGTTTTTGTTTATAGTTGCTTGAAAATTTCATGGACATAGTTATTTTTGGAATGACATATATTTCCATGTTTTCATAAAGAGTTTTGTGAATATAAAATTGATTAAAAGTTTCAGCAATAAATTGATGAAAATTAAAATCTTTTGATGGAAGTAAGCACTCACCTCCATAAATGCTAACTTCCTTAATCATGAACAAGCTATTATGTTTAAACACTTCCACAAAAAAGTAAGCATTCGTTGAAGAATATTTATAAGTTTCATATACTCTTGTGAAGAATATGAATGTACTGCGGAGACAGGTAGCCGTTTTAAAATCAGGTTCAGCACTTTTTAAAATGACATTCTATGATCTGAAAAAGGAATAGTTAAATATCAGTTATTTTTATTGCCAAACTATTAAGTTCAAATAAAGCTGAAAGTGTATATATAAACCAAAAATCGAAAAAATAATAAGTTTTTCATTCAAAGATTAAATCTGGGAGTGAACTGAAATACTAAAAACTAACTTATTTTCAGTGTTTAAAATCACGGTGGAAACAATGTAAGCTGTCCCGAGATTTATACACCACCAAGCTCTTGCTTCTTTACGTTTTTTTGCCATCGTTGACTCATTTTTGTCAATCGCCATTTTTGGTCCATAGTCCTTAAAGGTTGAAGACTGTTAAACTTCTTTTCCTTTTGTTGAGATTCTCCGAGAAGTTTGACCTGAAATAAAACAATAGAAAACTTAAAACTATGAAAAAAAAAACAAAAAAAAGTAGGGTAACTAATGGAAAAAATGTCTTTTGCCATTTGATGAAAAATAAAACATCTAATAAGCAGTTAAAACTATGGTTAAAATCAGATAAAATGAAAATAAAATCAAAATGATTTGAATGCTAAAGACATACACTCAAATACTGTAGAAAAAAAATGTCTTTGAATTCAAATCTAATAAAAAAAATTGTCAAGCAGAAATCACAAATAAAAAGTAAGAAAAATGGTGGTTAATAATTTTGAACTATATCTAATCTAAGTTACTCAAATTTATTTTATAGCGCTTAGTAAACACTGTTCAAGAGCGCGAAAAATTATTTTCACAAAAACTTGTAGTCTCTTATTAACTATGCTAACTTCTCAAATGGAGACATCCTTTTTTGAACAATTTACCCGATTTTGTTGTTTTTTCACATTTTTGAATTTTTCAAATTATGAATTTAATTTTTATCTATCTGATATCTCAATTTCAAACAGCAACATAAGGCTTTTTAATGAAAGTTGTATTGAATTTCTCCCAAGTGTTGGTGTTTTTATAGTCACACAAGTCTATAAACGTAAATGAAGAGGTTATCACAAATGTAAAAATTTTTCAGCTTAGTTTGTTTTCTTCAAAAAATATTCCAAATTAGCTTTCTTAATTATTAATTCGTATATATATATATATATGTATTCAGCATTCTTCCAATTCTGATATAAAAAAACAAGTAGAAACATGTATTCATGAATGTTTGGTAAATTTATGAATACGTTTTGTTTTTTTTTGAAACTACATCGCTTCTATTGATCGAAACATATTATTATCATCACAGAACTTCATGCTGGCACCTAATGGAAGAGAAGACCACTTTTTTAGTGATGAGTCATAGATAATAGGATAACACATAAACAAAAGTTATTATTTTTTCTATAGTAAAATTTAGTTGACTTACCCAGTCTACAACCTGTCAAAGCATATTACATAAATCCACACAAAACTAAACGTTAAAATCACTTTTTATCTGACCAAACCAAAAAAATTAGAAAAAAAGTTCAAAAAAATTGTAGAGAATTTAATATAAAAAAAATCTCATACTCATTCCACTAGAAACACCATAATACTCCGAACAGACCAAAAGCTACACCAGCCCCTCAACATCACATAATATAATTACTTACAATATAATCCACACTACCAAACTATGGTACACTGAACCAAACTGAAACAAACTTTAACAAACCACTTATCCCCCATCAAACTAAAACAAACTACAATGAAATGACAAATATCACACTAGTATTGAACAAGAACCGTTAGAACAAACTACACCAGACCGAACGACGCATTCTATCATGAAAAAACACACGACACCAAATATCAAATTTTCACCTTCCAATATACACCACACCACACTGCACCAATAAAAATTACAATACAACATTTTACACTAAAATTTAGTTGAATAAATTGTATTAGCCTGAATATTTTTGAAAACAAATTTTTCTCTTCGTATATAATTAATAGTTTCAACTTCATTCAAGTTTTTTTCCAATTATTTTTCAAAAAATAGTTATTTTAAACCGTCTTTTTTTGGGACGGTGTAAGTTTATTTTTTTTTATTTATTTTTCGAAAATTTTTATTTGCTTCACCAAGGTTAGTAACATTTATTTAAGAGTTTTTTCATTTAAATGTTTGTTCTTTTTTTTTACAAAAATCCCAATGTGATTTTGCTTCTGAAAACCCGATTAGCGATGAATCGTCTTGGGATCGGCAGAAATCGAAAAATGATAAAAAACCGATAAAAAAGAGCAGGTAGAAAAATCAAGAAAAGGTGCGCCAAAAAAATTGAAGACCACCATGAAGTGATTCCACTTGTCTCAAAAAGCCATCAGGTTCAAAAGTTTGGGTCTCCAGTTGTAATTTGGTTTTTGAATGTAATATCACTAAACAATGAGGTAAAAGATGTGTTAGAATTTATTTAGGACCATAAAATGGATGTGACCTTCATAGCAGGAACACGGCATAACGCGGAGTCAATCAGTAAAAGAAAGCTGCAAAGTCAGGGTCTCGTGGTCTTCAAAAAAAAGCAAAGTCAAGACTTCCCAAGTCAGTGAACACCCATAGGAGAGTAGCAGTGACTTTCAACATGCTCCAGTGAATGCTGTCAAAGTTAGATTCAACTAGCAGATTCAAACATCTGTGAGTGAGAATATTCTCAAACTTCAATTCAGTCACCGGACTGGTTGTTTATCGCACAGGTGGAACCTTTTCAGTTTTCTATAATAAATTTGAAAACATCTGGGCATTTTAGCCACTTACAATGAAGTTATGATTTATGGTGATTTAAATTCCATTTGAAGCGTTTTGACAACACAAATGCACAGACATTTTTTAACAATTTGAACTTCAATGGTTTTGCTTCTTTCACAAACCAACCCATCCATATCCGAAGAGAATGGCTCGATGTAAGAGCATCCACAAAAAATGTCTATTTTTATATATTTAAAACGGCATTTCTGATCACAATGCTTCTTTGAAGTTGTGAGGTGTACAAACCACCTCCCATCTACCAACAGCTCTAAAGCAAACATTGGAATTTTTAGCACTGAAAAATTCATCTTAGAATTAAAGCTGCTTCTGCTTTCAGTGGGCACAAGTTTTGATGAGAACTCAGCTTCTGTTCTTTATAATATATTTCCTTCTGGGATTATTGAATTAATATTTTCTCAAAGACTTTTTGAGTACATAAAAAGCCTATTGAACCATGGTTTGATCAAGAGTGTCGTATTTCAAAATGTCTATAAAAGAGTCTAGAAAGGATCTACATGGTGAACAATAGTGAAAATGTCTTTGCTGCATGGCTTTGCCAAAAACTCTTATGAAAGCCTGTGTAGACACAAGCGTGAAGATTACTGAAATTGAGCTCGGAAGAGCTGAAAGTTGGAACCACATTAATTTTTTTTCTAGCCGAAAGAGAGATCTTCTGTTGACGGAATTCAGCTTGTTGAATAAAAATATTTTTTGAAGTAAAGTTGAGTTAGCAAGTAGCTCACTCTGAGCAAATGAGAATCTTTCATTCACAGAAATTGGTTTCAGTAGGCTCCTAGATGTGGATGAGGATGAGATATTCAAAGCTATCCAGAAGTTACCAAAATAAACAGTGTGTGTCTGATCCAACTTCCACTTGACCTTTCAAAAAAAATTGAAAATAAAGTTACTTTTTGTAGAAAATGGGATCATTTGGTCTTTTCTTGAAAAAGGTGTCTCAAAGTCTTGTAAAGCGGCTTTAATTAAAACATTGTTGAAGAAGTCTTGATCACAAAGTTGTTTCATCCTACAGACCCATCTCTTATCAGCCTGCTTTGACTAAGCTCTCAGAGAGGCTAGTTTTCAACAGATTCCCAAACTATCTAAATAATCAAAACATCTTTCCTACTCATCTATTAGCTTTCTATCGTTATCATTCCACTGAGTCTTTGGTTAGCAGCGTAAACACGCCTATTTCTGCTACGGACTGTTTATAAATTTGCACTTTAAACGAAAACTGTATATTAGAATTTTATATATTTCATCATTTTCAGAGTACTCGTCTCAAATAAAATTTGTATATCAAAGTTTTCAATAACTATTTTTCAAAAAAATTTCGGATTCTTTCTTCTGTTCCTTTCTACCTACTCCGCTCTGTTAGACGTTAAACCTTTTTTTCTAAACTTGATAAATTTTGGAAGTAGGTTCAGTTTTTTCCCAAAATATTAATTCTCACAAAAAATCTAAAAACAAATTAACAGAACCGCTTCTTTACCCGACTCTTTCTTTTTCTAATAATGAACAAAACCTTCTTTCATTAACTTTCAAGTCACTAAATAAAAACTCATTAAATAATTTTTCATCTTTCGACTTTTTCCTCCTCTAAACATTTTTTTGGTTTAACTGAAACGTGACGTGAAAATGCTACTTTATCCTCTACTTCATGCTTCTCTTTCTTCTTACTCTTGTTGAATTGGCCAGGTCTCCTAAAAAACTATTTTCCTTTTTTCACTCCTCTTCTGGTGGCATTTTTGTTTGATAAATTTGTGTTTCTAACACCCAATTTCATTCTAAGTTAAACTCAAATGTCTAATTTCATCATTTTAATCTGTTTCTTATTTCACTAATTTATATGCCTCTTACTTTTTTTTGAGCAGTTTTTAGTTTTAACTGAGATGTTTTATATTCATTCTTCCCTTTTAATTATTTTGAGAAATTTCAATCTTCTTCTTATTAACAAATTGGATCCTTATTTTTCAAAACAAGATATTGTTTTTGATTTTTTTATTATTATACAACATGCTAAATTACCCACACATTGCTGTAAACACTCTTAATTATAAAATCTTTTTCTTTCACTAAATTTTCCTTCTCTGCTGACTTTGCTACTTTTTCTAAACATTTTTTATTAATTTTCCATATACTATCCAATCTTTCCCAATCTCCCACTTTAAGGTTAATAAAAGGCCTTGTTCAAAATTTACTGAAGACTCATAATTTTTTTTAGTTTTCCTTTGATCCTTCTTCTTTTTCTGACCACAATCTTTTTCCAACAGTTTTCATTAATTCTTTTTTTGGGAATCCTAAAACTGTTCTTTCTACGAAAACTCCTTTTTTCCTTTCTTCTGTGAAAACTCATGGATTTGATAACCAATACTGTTCCGATAAAAGGTCTGTTTAGAAGCTCGAACGACTCTACAGGGCAGATTGTTTTAACGCCTTATATAACAAATAGCAAAAAAAGCTATCATCCAAAAAAAGTGTTTTCTACTTCAAGCATATTTTTATTTAAAGATTCCAAAAAATCTGCCTAATTCTCCAAGTCTAAATGGGACTCTCTTTGTAGAGAACTGTATGAAAACTCTCCACCTCTTCTGTTTTCTCTACAGCATTTCCCAATACACTATGGATTACAAAATTCCTTTTTCAAGAAATGATGATACATTTGTTCCTTTTTTTACAAAACTCTGTGAATCTTCTCCTAATAAAATTGTTCTAACTCTCTCTAAATTAACTAATAAAATCAATTCAATGTCTTTCCACATGTTCTTTCGATCTTATACTAACTCATATTTCTGAAACACATTTTTCCTTTTTTTATCTGATTTTTCTCTAGCTTATTAAACTTTCCTCAAATACAGGAATCTTTTTTCTACCTCAAAAAAATCTGTTATTACATCAATAATTAAAAAATTCTCTCTAGATCCTTCACCACTAACAAACTATAAGCTTATATCTAAGTTTTTTTCATTTTCAAAACTTAGGAAAAAGTTTTCTGTTTTCAGCTTTTCCATCTTTTTTGAAGCTAACTATCTGCTCCCTTATACTTTATCGGGCTTTCTACCTTTTTAAAAAACTGAGACTTCACTTTTGAAAAAATATAATGATTCTTTACTTTTCTCTGACAAAGATGATAGCTCTATTTCTCTTTGTTTGGATTTTTTTCTGTTTTTAACACTGTTGACCACTCTCTACTAATTCAGCAATTGGACTTTTTGTTCCTTGTTGTGAATGTTTTCCCTCTTACCTCTCCAAAGTAGATCTGTAATTTCTATAAACAACTTTTCTTCTACGCTTTTTTCCAAATTTTAAAAAATCAGATATCTGTTCTTAATCTGCTTTTTTTAATTTTTCATACTTCGGAACCCACAAGTATTGTTTCCTCATTTTTTCTTCAGAGTCAACATAATGACTCGTACATCTTTACCTCATTTCTTGAAGATGAAATATCTTCTATTTTCGAAAATTTTATTTATATCGGTAAAATAATCTTTCGGAGTGATCTGATGTTTCTCAAATCCAATCCTTTGAATTTTGGTTTTCTGTAGGCGTAGCAAACGTGATGCCGTTTATTGCCGCTGAGTTTTCATTCCAAAAACTTCACTATTCAAATCTCTTTTTTTTTTAATTTTCGATTATTTACGATATTTTTTTGTGTTTAATTTTTTATATTTTCTCTTTCGCGATTTGTTTATTTCAATTTGCATTCTCATCAAATTTTCATTTCATTTTTCTAATATTCACATCTTTATTAATATTGAATATTGTAAATCAAAAACACTATTTGCATTTTTTGAAGAACGTTTGTTTTCAAAAAGTAACCCACACCATGTACTCCATTAGATCCTTCCACCTGTTAAGTCTACATCCCGTGATGTGAGGAGACGAACCCACACTTGAACCGTAAAAATTTACTCCTCCTACGAAAATAAAAAAATCTTTGATCGTCTTCTCAATACTCAATAAGCTTATGATACTCATTGTTCTTTTTTTTAATGTGAAACTTTTTTCTCATTATATATATTTTTTCGCCCTTTATTGTAAGTTTAATGCTGACAGTTCTCATGTATTTTGATTTTTAGCTTTTTTAGTTAGATTGTTTGCCGCGTTTTTGCAACATTTTCAGCGTATGTCTACACTTGATTTGATAAGAACTATATTAAATAAAAAAATTAATTTTATATATTTCAGCGAGTCTTTTCAATTTAATGAATCTCTTGCCTCAGTTAAAATTGTATCAAACCTTCTTTTTGCCCTTTCTTACAACAATCATAGTTTTGGTTTCACAACATTCTTTCATACACTGAGTAAAATCTGTATCTAAATCACTTTTTTTTTCATCTTCGCCATGTCAAACAACTGAAAAATATACTATACAAAACAATACAATACAATACAAAAACGAATATTATTATAGTGGCATCAACCCCATAGAGTTTCGAGGCCACTCAAAAACGTCTATTATTAATCTATTGTGAAAAATTAAAAATTAAATAAAAGAATTAAATAAGGAAAATGAAAACAAATTATTTTTTTGAAAAGACCAGTATTATTATTATTATGCTGATGGAGTGAATGATTTATTGAATAGGTAAGTCTTCAGAGATCTACAAAATGATTTTGTTGAACTTGAAGATTTTAAGCTGTTAGGCAGGTTGTTCCACAACTTAGGTCTGCTGACGCTGAACCTTCTTAATCCTAATGATTTTAGCTTGTGCTTGTTGGGAACAACGTCCTTTGACTTAGCCGATCTCAGTCTCTGTTTTTCCGGCAGACTAGCAACTGGAACTAGGTCACGTGTCAGATACGCAGGACCCTCGTTGGACAAGCACTTATACATCTGCAGAGCAACTTTGTACTCGATCCTTTCATCAATTTTCAGCCAGTGAAGCTCTTTGAGTACAGGGGTAATGTGATCCTATTTTCTTACTCCTGTAATGAGCCTGGCTGTTGTATTGATTATGGATTGAATACTCTGCGTTGCTACCTTAGGTAAGCTGACTAAAGGCATGTTGCCATAGTCAATACGACTTAAAACTAAAACCGATGCAAGTGTTTTCAAGGAGTCCATTGTCAAACATCCCTTGATGGATCTTAATTGACGCAGAGAGGTAAAACACATCTGTATTGTTTTTGATATCTGCGTTGACATCGTGAGGTCTCTATCTATAGAGATTCCCAAGTTCCTTACAGATTTTTGATGGAAAGATGTTGCTTTTTAATACACGGACAGAATATCTCGGAATATTTTTCAGATTCCGACGAGAAGAGAACCAGATCACCTCAGTCTTCTCACTGTTGAGCTTGAAACACTTGGCTCCCATCCAAGCTGCGATTTCATCCACACACTCAGACACTCTTATCTGCAACTCTTCTGTGCCTTCATTATTGCAGTGGCCATATATTTGAGTGTCATCGGCATATTGATGAAATCCCAGCTTGTATTTCAAAACTATTCTTTCAAGGTCTCCAGTGTATAGAGAAAACAACAATGGTCCTAGAACAGATCCTTGTGGGACACCCACTGAAGAGTCAACAAAATCCGATTTTGTCCCATTGCAGCGTACATTGAAGGATCTGTCACTCAAGTAATTTTTGAACCATTCCAGTGTGAGACCATCAAAACCATATGTGCTTTCTAGCCGTTTTAACAAAATACTGTGATCAACTAAGTCAAAGGCAGCTGACAAGTCTAACAGTATAAGGAGGGAGAGCTTACCATCATCGGCTGCACCAAGAATGTCTGAATACACTTTTGGGACAGCCGTTCCAGTGGAATGATGACGACGGTAAGCTGATTGGTGGGTAGGGAGAAGATTTGAGTTATTTAAATAGCTCATGACTCTGCTGAGAACAAGCCTTTCTGAGAGCTTGGACAAAACAGGCAGATTAGAGATGGGTCTGTAGGATGAAACAACGTTGTGATCAAGACTAGGCTTTTTCAACAGTGGTGTAACCTGAGCCGATTTCCAAGACTTTGGGACAATTCCCTCAGAAAAAGACTGATTGACCACACTTTTCACAAAAGGTAAAATCATTCCTGAAATCTTTTTCAAAAGCCAAGTGGGTGTTGGATCAGACGCACACTGTTTATTGGGAAATAAATATATAACTATACAATGCAATCTTCAAACTTCTAGATTTTTGCTCATTTTGTCTGGTTTGGACTACTGTATCTTTTCATAATATGGACTCACAAAGACAACTCTACATAGTTTCACCATAGATTTCAATAGTGCTGTCCACTTAGTTTCTAGGACTCATAAATTCTCTCGTCTTTCTCCCACCTCTATCTCTACACTAGTTTTTTTATATAAATAGATCAGTTTTCAAAATCTGCTCTTTCAATTCAAGAAAAACTAATCACTCACTTCACTAGTTAGCTGACTTCTTTAAGTTGCCTTCTCTTAAAGAACCGATAACTTCTTATGAGTCTCATTTCCGAAGATAACTACTAATAGTACTCAAATTGAAACTCTACTTTCTTACTGTAAGCTCCTGTGAAGACCACAGTAAAATCAAGCTCAAACGAAGTTCAACTACAATATATCAATTCACACCTAATGACACCACACATCACTGTTATGAACAACTTAAAACAAAATACAATACCGTATCACACTACACAAAACCCCCTATACCACAATTTTAATACCCCTCCACACCACACCACAAAACCCTTCTACCACACCAAAAACCACACTACACCACAGCACACCACACACACCCTACAACTTTCAACAAGTCAAATCCCACTACACCATTGGAAATCAACCCCCGAACACCTAATACAGCACACTATTTATCACTCCACCTTAACACATTTTAACACACTAAAACAAAAAAAAACATTACACACTGAAGCACAGAACACCATATTATATCATAATACAGCTAGAGGCACTACAAAACTCACATCACACTACAAATATCACACCACAACTATCACACCACAACTATCACACCCCAACTATCACACCACAACTATCACACCACAACTATCACTCCACACCACAGTAACACACCAGACCAAATTACATCTCAACTCAATCAATCAAACAAACAAAATTACACTGAAAGTTGTCTAAATTACACCAAAAACAGCCACACAACCTTGCAACCTGATAAAAACACACCAAATAACACCAAACCAATCAAAACAACATAACTAACCACACCAGCCAACACCACATCACAATGAACTATTTCGCCCACAACAGAATACACAATAAAAAACTACAAAAAACTATCAGACCACAGAAAAACGATTACACAAAACGCAGCACATACTCCTATCCCACCACAATATATAGAATATAAAACCATATCACGCTACATCAAATCACACCAAACCACACAAACTATACCACAACACTTCATTTACACCCACCAAAAAACCACAAACCACATGAAACCACAAAAAATCCATATCAGATCATACCCAAAACACCGTATGACATCAAACAACACACCACATCAAACGAGCCCAAGCTCCAGTAAACAATACCACACCACATCACACTACATCATACTGTGGCCCTGAAACTCTACAGTGTTAATGCCACTTTAAAAATATTCGTGTTCGTTTTCTATTGTATTTTACATCGAACTACATTAAACCACAACATATCACACTATACTGATACACAACATACTAAACCCCATCTCACCTCACCTAATCATACCATACCATCCTAAACTACACCAAAAAACATAACACTTTACATTACACCATAAAGCACTATATGATAAGATGAAAATACTACACCACAACAATCCACAGCGCACTAAAACACAACAAACTACATTATATAACACCTTACAAAACACATCATACTTCACTAAAATACACCATACCACATTCACCATACTAAAAAAACAATACGCTACAATATACCCTGGCTTGTCACACCAAACCACATCAAACAAACTGCACCACAAAAACCACCACTTCAAAATCTACTACACTACATTAAACCACAGCACATCACAAAACACCATACTACAACACATTGAAATAAACTACACTCTAACATACCATACCAAAACACACCCCACTATACGACAACTATTCTTACTACACTGAACCATATCATAACCAACTAAATCAAAATTCACACCAAACAACATCTCAATCTACAATACCACATTACAGCTCATAACAACACACTCAATTTTTCTACAACACACCTCATCAAAAAACATCACGTCTCATCATACTTCACTTCACACCACATTACATCACAACACAACTCATCTCAGCAAAAGACATCAAAAATAATTTCACCACAAAAAATTCAACCATAATCTATTAAATCACACCTATTGACACCAGACAATGAAAATCTGCACCCATTCAACCAACACCACAATTCACCTCACCACAAAATGCACAAAACGTCTCAACATGTTAATAAAAACACAGTACAAACCAAAACATACCAACTTTAAACTTTTCGAAGCTTTGGCATGGATGGGTGAATAGGAGAGAACAATGAGAAAACAAAAGATTTTCAACATTGCGGAAAATGCCATCGTTGAAGTGAAAATATCGCGATTAAATCGAGAATGTTTTTTTCCAATTTTTATTTATTAGATATACTCGGAAGCTTTTGAACAGTGTGGAATCAGCGTTATTGATTAATTAAAATTTACATAGTTACTGCCATCAATTTGTTAAATTTTGTTTAATTCTATTCAAATAAATAAAAACGACTACGTGACGTCATTATCAAAAGCGCCTCTTGACTTTTTAATGTTTTTTTGTGACTTTTTAATTTTTTTTTTTCTTTCAAATAAATAAAAACAAATCCATGAAGTCATTATCAGAAGCGCCTCTTGAAAATAAATATTTTTTTCGTTTTTTAATGTTATTTGTTGTATTTTTCATGTTTTTTTTTAATAGTTTTCAATGAATCGTTCAGACAAACGCTGAAAATGATGAAGTATGACAAACGAAAAAAAATTAACGAAGTCTAACTTTTACAAAACTTCAAGTCTTTTTCCAATACAGTATGGCCGTTTTTGTCTGCTTTATTTAAGTAGTCTGTTCAAACCGATTTTATTAACAATTTGAAATTATTTGTTACAAATAATAGTTAAAAATAACATAAATTGAATTGTTATTTTGGATTTGAAGTTGTGCTGCTTACGAAAGGTTTTTCATTATTCTACACTACAAAACAATAGAACTAAGAACATTATCATAGTGGCATCAACCCCACAGTGTTTCGAGGCTTTTCAAAACGTCTTTTTATCATAATTATAGTGAAATACGAAAATAAATAAAAATTAATGAAGAATTTTTTCGTGAAAATAAAGTACAATGTAATGTTTTTACGACGAAGGTGAAAATTCATTGAATAGGTAGGTATTCAAAGATAAATAATTGGATTTAATTGAACTTGAAAATTTAAAACTTTTAAAGAGGTTTTTTCACAACAAAAGTTTGCTGATGCTGAACTTCTTAAATCCTAATGACTCAGGTTTGTGCTTGTTGAGAATAAAATTCTCAAATTTAGCCACTCTCAAAACTAGTTTGTAAGGTTGACGAGCAGCTGGAACTAGTTCACGTCTAAGATATGTAGGATCCTTATTGGAAGAACTGTTGTATATCTGCAGAGCAGTTCCAAGTTCATTTCTTCAATCAATTTTAAGACAGTGTAGTTCATCGTATACAAGGGTAATGTGATCATATTCTTTAACTCCTGTAATGAGTTTCAGCAGCTTATATATGCTGATTGATTTCGAGTCATGCCATGTTTCTGCCATAAACATCACATCCATTCCATAGTCATGAATTAATTCTACCACTTCTTTTACTTCATCCTCCAATGATTTTACGTTCTGAAACCCATTTAGAAACTAGAGATTTAAGCTTCTGAGCTTGGTGGCGTTTTGAGACAAGTGGAGTCAGTTCATGGCGGTTTTTATTGTCTTTGGCGCACCTTTATTTGACCTTCCTACTTGCTAGTTTAATTGGTTTCCAGAGGCAAGATCACATTTAGTATATTGTAAAAAAACAAATCTGACATCCAAATAATTAAAAAACCGTGAAGAAATGAATGCTACTAACCTTGGTGTAGCAAAATATTAATCCGATGAACAGATTTGAAAAAATTCGACTTACCTTTCTACCGTCTCGAATGAAGACGGTCTAAAGCAACCATTTTCAATTGAAAATGAATAGGGAAAAACTTAAATAAAGTTGAAACTAATAACTAAATACAACATAAAACATTCATTTTTTAAATTATTCAAAAGAAAAAAACTGATTTAACGAACTAGATTTGAAAGGCCGCCTTGCAAGATGTGATCCTATAACAATAAAAACAACAAAGTTGTTTCAGTGGATTGGTTCGGTCGATATGCACATTGACACTTGGTGGTTGGTGATATATTTTCGAAATTGCATTGAAAAAACTCTTTAAATAATTTTTTGAAATGTTGAAAAATTTGATATAAGTATGCAATAAGCTGAAGAAGTGAGATTAATGTTAGTCTCCCTGAGAAATGGAGTGATTTTTGCTGTTCTGTACATGTTGGAAAAAGGTCTTTCTTGGAAAAAAAATTCAATGAAAAGTGATAATAACTATCATAAAGAGTTCAATGCAATTGATTAAAAGTTTGTGAAAAAAGGGTCGAGTGATGATGTTTTTTGCATGATCTTTTGATTATTCTATTTTCAAGTTATGAATTATATTTTCAAAATAAGACTATTGGTTTGAATTGTGTTGATTTAAGAAATATTCAAAAGATAAAACTCAATGTTTGTCTATTATGAACTCCATCAAGGAAAAAATCGTTGAAAGGTTGTACAACAATTCTTCTAGTGACAATGTTTTAAAAGAATTTTTTTTCATTTCATTTTGAAACGTTTAGCTTCCAGTGCTCTATGTGACAGTTAGTGTTGTATGATGGGTGATACTCTAATTGTTATTGTGCGAATAGGAGCATGAGTGTCGAAGAAGGTGTTTAGTCTATGATGTTTCTTATTGTAGGCCGAAGAGTGGGAATTTTTAATGGTTACCCCTATGAAATAGTACCTAGATTATTGAAGCGGTCATGGAAGGACTAGTTGTTTAATTCGTGTTTACTATCTCCAATGTTTTTTCTCATAATAGTAAAATAATTTTTGGTGTGATTTTCTCTTTTTCAAACTCAATCATTCAAAGTTTGATCTTATTCATTTTAGCATGTTTTTTGACTTTTTGGATTTCTTTTCTTACTTACTCTTTATACTATGGACTCTCAGAGACCACGCTACAAACTTCCACTAAAGTTTTCATTAGCACTGCATGCTTAGTCTTTAACTTTTTTTAATTTCTTGCTTCCAACTCTTGAAAAAAAGTGGAAAAACAGCTCTGCAACTTTGAAAATTATTCATTAAAATTCTCAAAAATGTACTGTTTGAGAATATGATAACCGTAGTAGGTTGTTTTTTGGGTTTTTCTAGACAAGGTTTAAGAAATGTTCAAGATTAACAAAAATCATATTATTTTGGTGAATTAATTTTTTTCAATTAAGAAATTTGTTTTTCTAGAAGTTTTAAATACATATTTTTTTTAGAATTCCATGTTGATTCAAATTAATTTAAATTTTTAAAATAATTGGAATGAGTTCACAAATTCTCAATTTTCTGATGAGATTATGACGGAAGAATACCAAAGATTGAGTATCTGATGAATTCAAATAATTTAACAGTAATAAATTCTATGAAAAAACATTTTAAAAATGTGTTAATTTGTTTTCACTTTTTAGAGTCACTTGTCAAACAATATGAAGTAAAATAAATTCTAAAGTTGGTCTATCGAAGATTGGGTGAGGACGCCATGTCTTTGGTGGATTGAAAAAGGTGTGGGATGAATGGAAGATGTTAGTTGCTGGAGCGGATGTTGAGACACAAGATGAATCTTCAAAGTACTTTTACGATACAAATAAGTTCAAAATAGTTTAACGATTTTTAGGATTTTTAATTTTGTTGTGAGCTTCAAAGTAAATTCAAAAGTAGGTCTTTCGATGTCTTTTGTGGATTATTCAATTTCTTTGTATTTTATTACGTTGTGAATTCAAAATTTTTGATAATTTATTTTAACTTTCTTTGGCTCGTTTTTTAGATTTTCATTGAGCTAGTAAGGTTAACTGTTTTTTTATTTTTTCATGTTATACATTTTTCTGTTAACATGTTAGAAACTTTTTTTAAAAAAATTTATAGTTTTCTTTTCACTTTTCATTTTGAAATAAATTCAAAATAATTTTTAGTATCAAAAAAAATTTTTTTTTTCATTTTTACATTTCATAATATTTTTTTTTGAATTTTTTTTTTACATTAAATTTTTCAAATTAATTTCTAAATGAATATAAATTTCGAGTCTATTCAAAACGTTTTCTTATCATAATTATAGTGAAATACAAAAATAAATAAAAATTAATGAAAATTTTTTTGTGAAAATAAAGTACAATGAAATGTTTTCATGACAAAGGTAAAAATTCATTGAACAGGTAGGTATTCAAAGATAAATAAATGGATTTAAATGAACTTGAAAAATTAAAACTTTTTAAGAGGTTTTTTCACAACAAAAGTTTGCTGATGCTGAACTTCTTAAATCCTAATGACTCAGGTTTGTGCTTGTTGAGAACAAAATTCTCAAATCTAGCCACTCTTAAAACTAGTTTGTAAGGTAGACGAGCGGCTGGAACCAGTTTACGTCTAAGTTATGTAGGATCCTTATTGGACGAACTGTTGTAAATCTGCAGAGCAGTTCCAAGTTCAGTTCTTCAATCAATTTCAAGACAGTGTAGTTCATCGAAAACAAGGGTATTGTGATCACTTTCCTTAACTCCTGTAATGAGTCTCAGCAGCTTATATATGCTGATTGATTCCGAGTCATGCCATGTTTCTGCCATCCATTCCATAGTCATGAATTAATTCTACCACTTCTTCTACTTTATCATTCAATGATTTTACGTTCTACAACCCATTTAAAACTAGAGATTTAAGCTTCTGAGCTTGGTGGCGTTTTGAGACAAGTGGAGTCAGTTCATGGCGGTTTTTATTGTTTCTGGCGCACCTTTATTTGACCTTCCTACTTGCTAGTTTAATTGGTTTCCAGAGGCAAGATCACATTTAGTATATTGTAAAAAAACAAATCTGACATCCAAATAATTAAAAAACCGTGAATAAATGAATGCTACTTACCTTGGTGTAGCAAAATATTTATCCGATGAACAGATTTGAAAAAATTCGACTTACCTTTCTACCGTCTCGAATGAAGACGGTCTGAAGCAACTATTTTTAATTGAAAATGAATAAGGAAAAACTTAAATGAAGTTGAAACTAATAACTAAATACAACATAAAACATTCATTTTTTAAATTATTCAAAAGAAAAAAACTGATTTAACGAACTAGATTTGAAAGGCCGCCTTGCAAGATGTGATCTTATAACAATAAAAACAACAGAGTTGTTTCAGTGGATAGGTTAGGTCGATATGCACATTGACACTTGGTGGTTGGTGATATATTTTTGAAACTGCATTAAAAAAACTCTTTAAATGATTTTTTAAAATGTTGAAAAATTTGATATAATTATGCAATAAGCTGAAGAAGTGAGATTAATGTTAGTCTCCCTGGGAAATGGAGTGATTTGTGCTGTTCTGTACATGTTGGAAAAAGGTCTTTCTTGGAAGAAAAATTCGGTGAAAAGTGATAATAACTATCATGAAGAGATCAATGCAATTGATTAAAAGTTTGTGAAAAAAAGGATCGAGTGATGATGTTTTTTGCATGATCTTTTGATTATTCTATTTTCAAGTTATGAATTATATTTTCAGAAGAAGACTATTGGTTTGAATTGTGTTGATTTAAAAAGTATTCAAAAGATGAAACTCAATGTTTGTCTATTATGAACTCCATCAAGGAAAAAATCATTGAAAAGTTGTACAAAAATGCTTCTAGTGACAATGTTTTAAAAGAATTTTTTTTCATTTCATTTTGAAACGTTTAGCTTCCAGTGCTCCATGTGACAGTTAGTGTTGTATGATGGGTGATACTCTAATTGTTATTGTGTGAATAGAAGCATGAGTGTCGAAGAAGGTGTTTAGTCTATGATGTTTCTTATTGTAGGCCGAAGAGTGGGAATTTTTAATGGTTACCCCTATGAAATAGTACCTAGATTATTGAAGCGGTCATTGGAAGGAATAGTTGTTCAATTCGTGTTTACTATCTCCAATGTTTTTTCTCATAATAGTAAAATAATTTTTGGTGTGATTTTCTCTTTTTCAAACTCAATCATTCAAAGTTTGATCTTATTCATTTTAGCATGTTTTTTGACTTATTGGATTTCTTTTCTTACCTGATGTTTCATCAAACTTTTTACTTGCTCTTTTTTCCACCATCCATAGTTTGAGCTTCACTTTTGACTTTTAAACTTTTCTCATACTAAAACTGTCGCTTCATCATTTTTTCCATCTTTGTTGTATCAAACAACTGAAAACTTCCTTAGACAATCCAACCATCAACTTACTAGTTTCTCCGCTCAATTTGTTCCGCTTCGACAATTTCAGCTCTTTATACTATGGACTCTCAGAGACCACGCTACAAACTTCCACTAAAGTTTTCAATAGCACTGCATGCTTATTCTTTAACTTTTTTAATTTCTTGCTTCCAACTCTTGAAAAAAAGTTGAAAAACAGCTCTGCAACTTTGAAAATTATTTATTAAAATTCTCAAAAATGTACTTTTTGAGAATATGATAACCGTAGAAGATTGTTTTTTGGGTTTTTCTAGACAAGGTTTAAAAAATGTTCAAGATTAACAAAAATCATATTATTTTGGTGAAATAATTTTTTTCAATTAATAAATTTGTCTTTCTAGAAGTTTTAAATATATACATTTTTTTTAAAATTCCATGTTGATTCAAATTAATTGAAATTTTTAAAATAATTGGAATGAATTCACAAATTCTCAATTTTTTCTGATGAGATTATGACGGAAGATTACCAAAGATTGAGTATCTGATGAATTCAAATAATTTAACAGTAATAAATTCTATGAAAAAACACTTTAAAAATGTGTTAATTTGATTTCACTTTTTAGAGTCACTTGTCAAACAATATGAAGTAAAATAAAGTCTAAAGTTGGTCTATCGAAGATTGGGTGAGGACGCCATGTCTTTGGTGGATTGAAAAAGGTGTGGGATGATTGGAAGATGTTAGTTGCTGGAGCGGATGTTGAGACACAAGATGAATCTTCAAAGTACTTTTACGATACAAATAAGTTCAAAATAGTTTAACGATTTTTAGGATTTTTAATTTTGTTGTGAGCTTCAAAGTAAATTCAAAAGTAGGTCTTTCGATGTCTTTTGTGGATTTTTCAATTTTTTTGTATTTTATTACATTGTGAATTCAAAGTTTTGATAATTTGTTTTAGTTTTCTTTGGCTCGTTTTTTAGATTTTCATTGAGCTAGTAAGGTTAACTGTTTTTTTTATTTTTTCATGTTATATATTTTTCTACTAACATGTTAGAAACTTTTTTGAAAAAAAATTATAGTTTTCTTTTTCACTTTTCATTTTGAAATAAATTTAAAAAAAATTTTAGTATCAAAAAAAATTTTTTTTTCATTTTTACATTTCATATTTTTTTTTTTTTAATTTTTTTTTTACATTAATTTTTTCAAATTAATTTATAAATGAATATAAATATCATTTTGCATGTTTTTTTCGTTTCAATTTTTTTTCTTTGGTACCATGTGCTCGATTCTTTGACCAAACTTATCGTTTTTTTGCTTTTTCAATTTGAGTTTTCCAGCTTTTGGCCTAATAATTTTTGTGTTATTTTCAGAAACTTTACTTTCAAGGTTATCGTCAAAACCATGCATCTGTGAACTGTGAGGCTGTTGAGAAGTGTAAGCCGCCGTAAGCTCTTGTCCTTTTTTTGCTCTTTCTTCTTCTTCCATGAGCAATTTATCCATTTTATCAATAATTGTGTTTCTGCAAAAAAAATGGAACTATTTATTCATTTTTTTATTTTCTTCTAAGTGGTTTTATAATTTTTTTCCAATGATTTTTAATTGAACACTTCTTCTTAGCTTTCAGAACTCCCATGGAACATGTAAAACCAATGAAAAGTAATCCAAAACCAAACATGAAAATCCACTTCAAAGAAGAGATGAATAATTCTGAAAAATGAAGAGTTCATGAGTTATTTGAGCAAAACGTTATTTGAAGACAGTTTGTAGTAGCTTCAAAAACCTCAATCAATCATTGAAGGTAACTGAATGACCTATTCAAAACAAAAAATTAAATCAATGAAAATATACTATAAAAAATACGTAACTTTTATAGATTAAAACATAGGAAAAAACTAAAAAAATCATTACGTAAGTATTCCTATCATATTGGCACTGTTCAAGCTTTACATGCTGTTTTGAGCATGTGGTAAGTAGTTTTTTTTGTATAAAAATGCCCAAGATTTTTGTGAGATGTGAGTAATAACGGGAGAAAATGAATAAAAACAAAAAAACTTAGACTCTGGCCGAAAATTGGGAAATGTGGTCGAAATTAAAAGGTTTGAATCCAATTGGCTCTTAGTTGTTTAAAATCGCTAAAACATTTATAAGATGAAGTTGAAAAAACGCTTGTGTGGAAAAAATAAGAAAAATTTTTTTATGTAAAAAAAGATTAAAATAATTTTTTTAGATGTTTCAGTTTTGGTTTTGATGTTTGGAAAGTTTAAACTTTTCTCAGCAGAGGAAAATACAAAATTCCTTCATTGAAAAAGATAATGTTTGAAAAAATTCAGATGAAAAAAACTATTCAAACTTTGGATAAAATTTTAATAATGAAATTTTCGACAGTTAATATTATAATGTCATTTCAGTTATTTCAAAAATATTTGAAAACATAAATACTCGAAATTGAAATAATTATATATAAAAAAAATTATTTCATCTATATGCATATAAAAATTCATGGAATGAAATTGCAACATTGAAACTTACCAGTTCCTTTTTTTTTCGTCTCAAGGTGAATTTCTGTTGCTTTTGGCAATTGTGGTTTAGTTTTTTTTAAATCAACAGTAGTTGTAGGGGTTATTGTGGTAAAGGTTTTATATTATGAAAGAAAATATATTTTTCACGTCAAGCCTCACTATTTTGGTCAGAATTTCCAGGTATTTTTTTTCCTGTTGATCCTAGTGGTGGTTCAGTTTGTTTCCGATCAAAAGTGGTTGTAGTATCTGAATCAGGATTGAAAACAAACACAGTCACATCTTCTCAATACAAAGAAACAAGAAACTTCACTACTTGAAGAATCCGCTATAATGAAATGCATATGAGTAACTGCCCTCAGTGGACACAAAAACTGATTTTATTAAAAGCAATTATACAAGCTGTTTCACTTTTTTCCTTGTTGTACACCAACACATTTATATATTTATAAATACGAATGAAGACACTAGGATGTTGTGTGCAACCGAGTACGACTGTATTATTAGCGGTTTTTCTTAGATCTACGAAAATAATTTATTTATTACTTTACAACACCAATTTTTAAAAGCCAAAGGTCAACTGCAATGAAGGTGTACTCAGACATCATTTGTACAACTGATGATGTAAACTATTAAAATTGTCGAACTTGTCAAACGATTTTGATTTTGTTGATTACAACATAATGTTGAAACAACTGAAAAGCTGAAAATTTAATTCCCATCGTTTTCACATGAAAATTAATTAATCAGTGTTTCTTTTAGAAAAAGTGTGAAATTTTCGAAAAGCGGTTTACGTTACAACCCTGTTGAAACTTTTTTTTGATTATTGTTTTATCTGAGCTAATCTGATCTGATCAAAAAATTTCCAATGTGCCCTTCAGCAGTGTGTTTTAATTTGCTCCCGTAGAAACAGTTTCAACCCCTTTTGCTTACTAAACGACTAAACACTCTGGAACGGCATCTTTACTTTGAATGAGTTGCCGCTTTTAGAAGTCAAACCTGGGCTCATCCACTCAAACTTCCTTGTGAATAGAAAAAATGGCTGATAAGGGAAATAAAAGAGAAAAAGAAAAAACTTGAAATCACTCTGCAATGGTTATGTGGTTTTGAGATATGATTCAAATCTCAAATTTTAAAACTCATCAATTTGAATCAATAGAAAATTCTGCTTTTGAATTTCTTAGAACCTTTTAACATTCCATTTTTGGTTAACCGATGAAACATTCTTCAATAGTCATTCAATATAAACTATGACTCAATTCTAGATTTTGAGATCTATAAATTTGATTCTGTAGTCAGTTTTTGATCTCTTGCAACTGACACTTGACAATTCTTATAAAATTCAGTTCTTGTTAATTATAGTTTTTTTCTTTTATTTTGATTGTTCATCACTTTCTGTGCCATTTCCAGCGTTTGTCTGGAGTTGATTCAATAAAGACTATGAACAAAAGACTTTGCCAGTGATTGAGGTTAATCATCATGCCGAAGTTACATATATTTAGTATAAAATGAAAAAAAAATCATAAACAAAAAAATTTAAAAAAATCTGGTTGGAATCAAATAAATACTGGAAGATACAAAATAAAAATTAATCATATATATTTTAACAATTGAAAAATGTTGATTGTTACAGAAAGTGTCAAAATGAAAAAAACATTGCATTAAAAAAACAAAGAGAAAGTAACTAAAACTGTGATATCATAAAAAAGTATTTTGTAGAAAAGGAACAACAGCGACTAAAAATTCAAATTAACAAACCTTTGATAATTTTAATAGCTTATGTTCAACTCAGGTAATTACCGGAAAATGTCATTAATTACTCTCACTAGAAACCTTACAAAGATTAACTTCATAAAAACTAAAAAACCATGAAAAACCCAAAATCAAAATAAAAAAAAATCGACCACATCTCAAATCAATGACCCTCAAAAAGTTGAAATTAATATAGCTTATAAGCACAAGAATAAATTTTTTTAATGTTTGAAGGTGCCTGAAATTCCACAAAGAACAAATGAATTTCCAATTTCAAATAAATGTTGAACTAAGTAGAAGTCCAGGTAGACAGCAAAAGCAAAACTGACTACAGAATCAGAACACAACTATTAATAAACTCTATCTAGAACTAAATTGAATATTATAAACCCATCTCTTATGAACAGCCATTTTTGGTTTGGCTTTTGAGAAAAAAAAAACTTCAACAGACCCACTAGATATTCGAAGATTTCCGAACCTACTTAGTTCACAGTCGTAATGGAAAGCAACATAATTCCATCAAAAGATGCATGCAATTTAATGATTAATTCAAATCCAATGCAGATGTGGTTGATTTTTCCACTTCAAATTTGATTCATAAAAAACAGATGAGTTCTATTGGAGATTATTACTCTTGGAATCAACAAAGTTTCACTGTGTGTGAAGTTGAATTCAGCTTCATGTGTTTTGCTGAAAAAGCCTTTGGAACTTTGAAATTTTAATGCCACTATAAAAACACTCTCAGTTATAATGTACCTAAATAGAAAAAAATTAAATAAAATTGCGTATTCCATTCCAGCATCAGTGTTTTGACTATAATTTCCTAAGAACTTTCTTAATTTTTTTATTCACACTATTTTTGAATCAAACAAAGTGAATGAGTGCTGGAACAAAATGAAAGGTTTGTGGTGTTTCATAAACAAGCACACCAGAGAAAAACAAACTCCTACTTTTTTTTGGGCGTTGTTTTCCATCGTCTGGTTTTAATAGGAGTTCTATTATTTTGTGAAAATGATTATGTTTGAATATTTTTTGTTTCTTGTTTTCAAACGTGATCAAATATGTTTGAAATTGATTCTAAATTTCAATAATAAATTTGCGTAGATCCAAATTCTTTTGATAAAAGTAAGCACTCACTTCCATAAATTTTAACATCATAAATCCGGATAAAGTTATTATATGTATACACTTCCACATACACGTAAGCACTTTTTGGCTGACATTCATATGTTTGATAGTTTTTTCTCATTCCGTTATTTTTGCAAAATTCGAGGTGAGTGTAGAATTCAGTTCCAGCACCTCTCAAAAGGACTTCATATGATCTGACAAAAGCAAAATTAAAAAACAATTTAATTCTTTTATGCCATATTATTGACTTCAAAAAAAAACTGGAAGTTTATATAAAAACCAAGGAATCAAAACATGATGTAAAAGTTACGAATTTAAAAACTAAAGCAGAGCTTAAATGGAAAAACCAATCACTTACGCATTTTTGAGATATAAATACACTTCATCAATATAATGAGGTGCACCAAGATTTAAATTCCACCAAGCTCTTGTTTGATTGAGTGTATGTGCACTTGTTCCTATAGAATTATCAATTGCAAATTCTGGTGAATACTTTTGATAGGTTGAGGATTGTTTGACTTTTTTTCCTTTTGCGATGTTTTTTCGAGTTGTTCCACCTAGAACAAAACAAAATAAAACGCAAAGCTATGAAAAAAAGAGCAAAACAGAAAGTTGAAATACTCAAATGAAAATTCCGTCTAATCCAGTTATTTTTTCATAATCATTCGTTGAAACTATAGTTAAATTGATGAAAAAAAAAACTTGAAATAAAAATGATTTGAATAGGTAGGACAAGCACTCGAACAATGTAGAAAGAAAAACTTCAATCGAAAGCTAAAAGGTAGTGGCTCGAATATCTTAGTTAGTTAATATTGACGAATATAATTAAGAAAAATTATCTACAGTGTTTTTGAAATAAAATACCAATAGAGGCAACAATAATATTAAAAAAAGAATTGAGTGAAAAATCTTAAAACAAGTGGTTAAAAATTTTAAATTGCCAATGTTCCATGTACTTCATGGTCATATAATCCTTTTTGAAGTTTCATGATTTTCAACACAAAAAAGTCTCTAATCAAGTTTTTCAATCGTTTTCGAAGATGTATGACTATTATTTTCCGCTCTTCAATTTAATTGCTGATGACAGTGCGGTCTTCAAGGTCATCGAGAAGATCCACGACTAACAGATTTTTCAGAGAAAACTTGCAGTCTTGGAAAAATGGGAGCAAACATGGTTGATGAACTCCAACCCCACAAGGTGTACTGTCATCAAACTCACGTCACAAAAAAGTTTTGTAAACCCAACACAGCCCTCCTGGCTAGACGGTTGAAATTCTCGACGCCTGCAAATAAGTCCATTACCATCTTCAAAATCTTCAGCTAAGACAAAAACACAGGCAATATCACAAGCAAGACCAACTGGACAATGTGGTTCGTTTGCAAGAAACTGTAAGAATGCTCACAACCTTGAAAGATGCTTTTTATAAATTCATAGTTTGACTTCTATTTGAACTCGCAGTTACAGTTGAGCCCCTCCCAAGCAAAGTCATATCAAGGCTATGAAATAACTTCAGCGCAGAGCTGTCCGCTTTGTCTTAAGTGACTTTTCTACAAAAATCCCAAAAGGCATCACAAAAATGCTTAAAGACTTCAACTGAAAAGTTTTTACTTAACGTAAATGACACAGCCAACTGATGTACAAACTTGGCAACAACCTCATGAATATCAAGGCAGTAAAGTTCCTTCATAACAGTGATGCCTGAACCAGAGACCAACACCAACTATACCAAGCTGGGATACCTGACCAAGTTCTAGAAAATTTTCATTTTTCAAAAACAATAAAAAAATAGATCAGCTTAGCAGTCAAAACAACTTGAGTCAACCTGGATGCGTTCAGGTCACTCGCTGTAGAGTAACAAAAACACCGTAGCAAAAGAAAGGATCATTACATCTTAATAATATTTTTTTTATTTTTTTCTACTTTAAAATTTTTTATCATTAATTTCAGTACGCTCTATAAGAAGTTCAATACAAAAAAAATCTATAAAAAACATTGTCAGTTTGTTCACTTTTCATGAAGGCAGAAACCTTTACCCTCTCAACTACAGACCACTTCTTTTACAAGTTTTTTTATTCTATGCAAAAATAAGAGATAATAAATTGTGGAAAACCAAATTTCAAACACAAAACTCTTTTTTCAGTACATGGAAACTGTGAGAAAACTGAAACTAGAAAACGTACAACACCGCTTCGCTAAGCCAACAGATGGAATAGGAATATTAGTTCATAGTAAATGCCTGAATACATTGAACATCACAATCCTAGCAGAAAAACGGAAAAAGCTAATTTGAACAAAAATTTTAAATAATTAACGAAAATACTGACATAATACAAGTACCGAGAAGTCTGAGAAAAACGTTATCCGAATTCTGTTTAAAAGACAAAATTTATTTCGAAAAATACTAGAGTGATCTATCTCGAATGAGATAAAAACTACGAGAGTGCCTAATTAATAGGAGAAGAAAAATTGGAAGCAGGGCTAAAAATTTTTAATAATCTTAAAATGTTCAAATTTTGAAAAGCTCTATCAATTTTTGAAAATTTATAGTGGCATATCTCGACAATTGAAAAATAATTAAGAAAAACCTAAAAAATAGTTAAAACAGTTTAGAATCAATATGATAACTTCATGTAATATGAGAAATTTTCAAACCCAGAGCAGCTATAACAACAACAGTTGGACAAAAGTTGGGACCTTTACGTGGTGTCCAACGAGATGCCGCCTGACTCAACGACCAAGCAGCGCTGTAAAAAACGCAAATTAGAGACCCCTCCCCCTATTCTTACCACCCTTTTTTTATTAGCCGAAAATGCACACCCCACCCTACATTTCCGGTTTCTTCTCTTAAGAGCGGGCGACGTCGAGGTAAATCCCGGGCCAGTGTGCCGGGAATGCACCTAGACAACCAGATGTAACATCACCCCCATCACCTGTTCAAGCTGCAGTCAAGAAGTATGCAGTAGACATCACATTGCTACAAGAAACCAAGCTTGGTATGGAGGCTTCTACCCCTCTCTTGTAAGGTTTTGATGTTATCAGAATGGACAAGAAAGATAGTGAAAATCAAACAAAAAAAGGTGGATGCCTCATCACTTGCATCAAAAAAGGCCTCTAATACTTGGTGCTCCAGTGTCCCGCAGTAAACCCCCTAGAACAGCAGTGACTACTTCTTCCAACTTTGAATTGACATTCCATCGCCATCAAGAACGTTTATATTCCACCGAAAGCTAAACGCACACAAGAGATCTTCCAACACTCGTTGCCAGTTTACCGTCAGCTGAGAGTTTGCTCTGTGGTGATTTCAATGCACATCATCCCGTATAGGATGATGTTGCACGGTCCGACAAACGTGAAACAGCACTATTTCAATGGGCTGAAGACAGCTCGAAGCTGGTCTTCAACGATGGCACCCACACTCGTGCTGCTCGCAACAACCAAGGTCCGTGCTTCAGATCCCAGGATATCACCCTGGTAGATGCAGGTTAAGGCAAATAGCTTTGATTGGTCAGTTTTGAACAAGCTAAACTCTGACAACTTTCTGGTTCTGAGAAAGTGGAACCAGGGAGTTGGTGAAAAACCAAAAAAATAGAATTCGTCCGAACTACCACAAAGCTAACTGGGCCAGGTTCCAAAAAATTATAATGGAGTTTTTCACTGAGCTGGCTGCTGAAAAGGTTCCCTCGAAGAAACTACTCATCTTCACAGAAGCTTTGAAGGAAGCAGCCTCAATGACCACACCGCTCAGAGTTCTCAGAACAAATGAAACTCCTCACATGAACGACGAAATCAAGTGCCTCAAGAAAGAGCGCAATCGACTGTCGCAACCTGGCCTTGAACCGCACAGCATGGTTGAGGAATCCAAAGAAGTGGCAGAAAAATAGCGCCTGTCCTCGCGCAACAACCTTGAGAGGATAAACGTGAAAAAAGACGCGAGGTTGGCGTGACGGACAGTTCGGAGCCTCAAAAATAATGAGCAACAGCCAACGGAAAAAGCATTGCAATATAGAGGCCGACTGTACCACCGCAATCAAGCCAAAGCGAACGCTTTTATCTTGGAAGATGATAGCGTTAGTAGTAGAACTAGCGACTGAGTAAGCAAGCTGGCAGTCAAACAGCACAGATATGAAAAAAAAGTTTAAAAAAGAAGTTGACAAAGTAGTGAAATGAAGGGACGAATCCCGCCTCACACTCAATATAAACAAATGTGAGGTCTTTCTCTTCAACCTATGCACAGCTGAAGCGTCATGGCAGCCGCATATTACAATCAGAGGTTCGTCTTTCTCCTTCAACGCGACTCCTACTTTTTTAGGCGTTCAATACGACCGACAACTCATTTTCAGTGAGCACGCTAAAAAGGTATGCCAGGCTATGACCAAAAAAACAAATATTCTCCGTGCCTTTGTGGGCACAACATGGGGATGGCGACCAGTGGACTTTAAAACAGTCTACATCGCCATTCGAAGCTCTCTGGCCAAATATGGTTCATAGACCTGGGCTCCTTGGTTGTCGAACTCCAACCTAGAAAAGTTCAAAAGGGCCCAGCTGAATGCACCTTTATAGATATCACTGGTCACATAAGTTAAACCCCTAAAGAATTTTTTTGAGAGATGCACCCTAGTTGGAGCAAGATACAAAATCTTGTCATTTTTTAAAATGGATAGTTGGCTAAAACAGGCTGACACTGACTCCCAAGGACTGACCTTTGACCGACAGACTCCTCTAAGAATGGTAAAAAGAGATTGGCGGCAGCTCTAAGCAAACTTAATTTGTTCTCTCAACACCAAACCGACAAAGCGAGGCTTTCACCTTGGAACCGCCAACCCCCAGCCTTAATCTACATGACAAAAACAAGCAAGTCGATGCTTCAAAAAGTCCAACTCAATAAAGCCCAACGAACCATGGGAGAATTAGGTCAGGGTGACCTCCAATTCTACACTGATGGTTCCACAACAGATGGCATCATAAACGGTGAGGCTGGCATGATCATAGCCAGAGTCAATGAAGTTCTCCATCGTTGGCACACATCTACAGGCGTGCGCAGCAGTGCCTACTCGGCTAAAAAAGCAGCAGTTGAAGTTGCTTTGAAGTGGATAGAGAGTGAAAATGATTAGCACGGAATGAATTGGCAGAATCAG
>OX387261.1:1483102-1505602 GCA_947562095.1 Branchellion lobata
TTTAATTCCGATTTATTCATACCTCAAACTTTCTAAAAATAATCAGTTTGTTCCTATTGTTCATTGTCAATTTATTTTTGTTTTAAATTGATTCTTCGTAACTTCATGGTTCTTTGATTAAAACCTCTTCGCCAAAATCTTCAAAGAAGGCTGACACAAAACAACTACGTGGTCTGTATACTATTATGATACGGAAGAGTTTTATTGTGATTGTTAGTTTACTTTAGAGATTTTTTATTGTGTGTGTATTATTAAATTTAACTTCAATGCAGTTAATATGATTTTTGTAAATTGAAGCCTCCGCTTTTCTTGTCGTCATAGCTGTCTATGTTGATGACTAGCAGTGAACCTTTTTGGAGTAATATCCAACTTAGTGGCTTCATGGGCTTCCGACTTGATCCATGTTTTCGTAATTGCAGGTAAATCTAGTTTGTGTTTTTTTCAATTTTTTGATAAGTTTAGCTTTTTGTACTGCTAATCTAGTGTTGAACACCTGGAAACTGACTGGATTAGATAAGTTTTTGTTGTTTTGCTTAAATTCAGATTTTTCAATTCTCTGTTTGAAAAGTTAGTTTTGACTGATTTCGTGATTTTAGGTGTGAATGATTCGCTTATTTGATACGACTTGTGGAAGCTGTATGTGATTCTAACATTGATGTTCCAAATATGTTGTACTTGTTATTCAAAACATGGGGGAAAATTTATAGTTTTGATGAAGGGAAGTGGTGTAATTTTTTGAAAAACCCGGCAACGGAAAAAAATAATTTAAAGCCTTTTTTAATTAATTGCAAAACTATTATGGACTGGAGTTAGTATATAAAACTAGAACAAAGTTAAGTTGACAAAATCTGTTTAATTTATAAAAACCAAACGGAATTCAATACGATATGCACAGCAAGAAAAGGAGCGATAAGCTATGAGGTGGCAATAGCTGTCAAGTGGAACGATGACAAGTGTAAAATGAAAATTTGAGAATACTGTTGTTCGCCTAGTTCGAGTTCTTTTGAATATGAAAAGAACCACTATCTATTTTGAGTTTTGAACGTCAAAATTGAAAATTTTCACTAAAGTTCATTAACTTCTACCAAGTATTGGCATTTTCATATCCATGTAGGATAATGAACATGAATAAATATAAATAGGCACATAGAAACTTGTTTTTGAATTTTATCTTCTCAACAAATTACTGAACAATAGTTTTTCAAAGTTTTCAAAACCCTTGACAGTGAGATGGGCTACTGTTACTTGAAAAACATTTTTCGTTGTTTTTCTATTACAAATGAATTGTCTACTACCTTTTTGTAGCTCGGCTTCAAAGGTTTCCATAATTTTTTGATTCCCATTCTTATGATATTCCAAAAAACTGTTAGTCAGCATTTTCCTGAAATTTTAATGCAAAACCATCAAAAGAATTCATTCACAAATTTTTGAAAAATTTATAGGTAAGTTTTGCTGCATTAAAACTACATCGATTCTATTGCCCGATGTATATATTATTGTCATCCGGTATTTCATGCTGGCACCAAATAAAACAGCTATTCTTCTATGGATGAGAGTGCCAATTGATACCAAAACATATGAACACACTCAACCATTCATTCCATAAAAGACTTACCTAGCCAACTCGATCTACAACGTATCACAGCACAGCACTTGAGACCATACAAAAGTAGCCAAGAAAATCACATTCTATCTAACCAAACCAAACAGAAATTGCAAAATTATTTTTTGCAATTGAAAAGAATATATCAACAGATGAGGGTTTTTTATTTTACCCACTGAAAACCAACCAAGAACTTCGCCCGTCACTCATTATCACAAAAAATAAACATCTACACAACACCCTCTGCCACAAAGCAACACACCGCATCAAACTACAACACAGCTCAACAAACCTTAAAAGTTCACATTAAACTACGATACACTAAATAATAATATTCACCAAGACCCATCCCAAAAACTACACAAAACCGCACCACGCAACATGAAAATGCAAAACTACATCACAAAACATAAACAAACCAGGTAAAACAAGCAGAGAATTCACTTTCCCCCGTCTTAGTAAGCAATTCAAACTACAGCACTCTAAATTTAAGCACACCAAAATGCGATACAACACACTATTTGTGAAGTCAATACATCTCGGAAAATTACACAAAACTATTCCGCATGAACAACTGCATATAAACAACAGATAACTACACTGTTCAACAAGATGAAACAAAAATCGATCCACGCCGAAACAAAAAAACTAAACTTAACCAAATTCCAACACATCATATCTAATCACTCTATACTACACAACTTCAGCTCGCAACCCATAAAATTTTTTAAACCATTTCACGACCAAAGACCAGGCTATACTAACGCACAAAATAGAATGCTGAGTTACAAAAAAAACAAGGAACAAAAAAAACGTTCTATCATTACTTCACAACTCACTACGTGCCACTAAGAAAAAAATCTAAAAAAAGACCATTTTGACCCATACAGATTCTCAACAAAGCACACCACTTAACAACAAAAAAACACATCTTCTTCCACATCATACCCCATTACATCACATCAAACCACACCACATCAAACCACACCACATCAAACCACACCACATCAAACCACACCACATCAAACCACACCACATCATACTTTCTCCCACACCATCCTAAGACACATCACAACAGGTCTTAGAAAATTTCATCAAAAAAAATCTCATCACACGAAACTTCACCATATTTTATAAAATCGCACCTTGCATGACACCACACAACACCATATTACACCACTCAAAATTAGTCCACACCACACCATACCACATTACACTAGAAAAATTCTCAACTTGCCACATAACATCTCACCACACTACACCAAATCACACTACACCAAACTAAACCACACCACACCACACCACACCACGCTCCAGCATATCACCCACATCACAACACATTCAATCAGACCAATTCGAATCACACAACACCGCATCTTAATACATTTAATCACATCACATTACAGCACATTACATTAAATCATACTACATCAATCCTACATTATTACACCTCACTTTAAACCTACTTCACCAAAGCACATAACTTCAATTTTATCCTACCACATCAACCTACATCAACTAGATGGTCTGAAAAGTTCAATAAAGTCCTGAGTTGTTTTTCTAAACTGAATGGAAAAGCATTAGCTTGCATTCCCCAAACAGAATAAAATGCCGAACTTTACGATCTCTCAGGTGTAGAAGTTACAAAGCTATCAACCATATCAGCAGTGGCAAAGTTCTTTGTTCTGATTTAATCTCAGTAGAGGTATACAAAAAGCGTGGACCTTTTTTCACTGGCAAACTCAGAGCTCTGTTCCAAACCATATGTATGGATAATCTGGTTCTCCAAAACCGATAGACGCACTATGATTTCCAGTCCACAAACGTGAAAGAAGTCAAAAATTCTGTGATAACTACCGAGGTATTACTCTACTACCGAGTGTTAAAAAACTCTTTGCTCGTTTGCCGCTCAATATTCTGTTCAGGCCTCTCAAAGACCACGCAATAATCCCAACGTGGATTTCATGCTAGTCGTAGCACTGTAGAAATGATTTCCGCTGCTAAACAAGTGCAAAGAAAATTCCACGAGCAAACATTAATCTACTATTAACCTTTTATAAGTTGTCAAAAACCTTCGACACGGACTGTCGAGGCAGTCTATGGGCAATAATGAAAACGTTCGAAAGCCCCGAAAGATTCATCTTGATTATACCCCAAATCCACGATGGAATGGAAGTCAGGATCATTTATAAGGGCGTTATATCAGAAGTAATTCCCATTTTGAAGAGAATGAAACAAGGATGATCATGTCTGTGGAGCCTTTCACTTACTTGGGAAATGTTTTTTTCTGCTGCTACAGTGGACAATGAAGTGAAAATCAGGATCACCAAGGTTTATGGAATGTTGCGTCATACTGTCTGGAATAGAGATGGTTCAAGTGTGGCTACAAAAATTAAAGTCTATAGAGCAGCAATCATCCTCGTGCTTTTCTATGCCATCGAAACTGGGACATTTACTCCATACATAAAACACAACTAAACCAATTTTATATGAGCCGTCTTTGTAGCCTGCTTTGGATGAAAGTGGTTCTACAAGATATCGAACAAAGTAGTTTTGCAAAACAAAAAACTAATTCATTTTGTATTATCTTGAAAAGAACCAGGAGAGATTGGCAAGCCTTGTTTCCAGAGTGCTCAATCATTGTACACCAAAACAGCTTCTGTATAGAGAGCTCACCAAAAGAGAGAGACCAGCTCATAAACCAAGATTCCGGTTAAAAAACACCTTTAAAAAGACTCCAGATGAGCAGGACTTTGACACGAAGCTGGAAGTCATTTACCTCAAACAGAATCAAATGTCGTAAGTTGGTCGCGAAAAACTCTTGGGCAACAGAAAAAAAGACAAGAAAATGGATCAAAAAGACTACTACTCCAAATATCTCCAAAATCATTTGTCTGTCCAGTCTCATCATTCAACCATAGCATAACATACTGAATCAAACCACATCACACCTCCTCACGTCACACCACACCTCTTTAAAACTTTCTAAGCAAACCATACTAAGTATAACCACAACCACAACTATTCACACAACACCACATGTCACCTCATCATAACGCAGCACACAACATTTTATGAATCCCAACACAACACTGTATAAACCACAAAATACCAACTTTAACCTTTCCGAAGTTTTGGTATGGCCGAGTGAATGGACAAAAACGATAAGAAAACATGAGAAATGCAAAATTGCTGAGAACGTCATCGTTGAATTGAAAATAATGCTTTTAAATCGCAAATATTTCTTTCATGTCGACATATATCGCCATCGATATCTTTCGCTATATTTTGTTTTTGTTAAATAAAAACAAAAACATGACGGTAATTTCAAGAGCGCTTTTTAAATTAATTTATATCTATTGTATGAATTTTTTTCATTATATATTTTTTTAAATCGTCCAAAAAACGCTTGGAATTGTCCAGAATATGATAAACAATGGAAATCAAAATAAACGGTAAATATATGCTATAAAAAATCATTTTTTACATTATGGCTGTTTTTGCCTGCTCTATTTAATTATTTTTTCTAACCTATTTTTATGAACATGTTGAAATTTGAAGTTTTAATTAATAATTATGCCCAATTAAAATTAGTTTCAAAATAGTTTGTTTCTCTGGAAGTTACAGTTACTGGTTACATACAATTTCCCATAATTTTTTGCGTGAAATAAGCAAAAGTGGGCTAAGATCGTCAACTGACGGCTCTTTAAGAGTATGGAAAATGGATGTAAAAAAAATGGAAATGAAGAAATGTTCATATTTTAACTCTGTAGTCAATTTTGCTTTCATTTTTTGACCTGGACGTCTTTAAAAACAGTTTCAGTTGGTATGACTTTGTTTTAAAATTTTGATTTTTTTGCTATTTTTGTAGCAGGTCTAGCAACTTCGAATATTTTCAATAGTATTTTCATGTGTTTTGAGATTCGTTGATTCAATTGTATGGTCATTGAGGGTTTTCACGCTACTAATTTTTACTTTGGGTTTTTATGATATTACAGTTTTTGTAAAGTTGATTTAGTTTCTTCATATTTTTTGCCATTCTATTTAGCGTTTCTTGTTTCATGAAACATTTTTCAGTAGTTATTTGCTAAGAAGATGAGTTTTTATAAGTTTCTGAGAATTGTTAATTTAATTCTTTTGTCGCTTTTACTCGTTAATTCAAACTCAATTTATTCACTACAACATACTGGTTGACAATAATAATTGGTCTGTTTCATGTGAATGTAAATGTGATTGATTGAGTCAAGTTTAAGTTACAAAACGGCAACTCAATTAAATTACAGATGCTGTTTCGAAGTTTCCAGTTTCATAGTAGCCCGCAGCGAGTAAAACTGTTTGCTTTTGAGCAGAGTGCTGATGATGAACTATGGTTATTTTAAAAATTTCGAAGTTCATAGATTTGATTCTATGGTCATTGATAAGATTCTATGGTCATTGATTAGATTCTATGGTCATTGATTAGATTCTATGGTCATTGATTAGATTCTGTGGTCATTGATAATATTCTATGGTCATTGATTAAATTCCTTTGTCATTGATTAGATTCTATGGTCATTGATTAGATTTTATGGTCATTGATTAGATTCTATGGTCATTGATTAGATTCTATGGTCATTGATCAGATTCTATGGTCATTGATTAGATTCTATGGTCATTGATTAGATTCTATGGTCATTGATTAGATTATATGGTCATTGATTAGATTCTATGGTCATTGATTAGATTCTATGGTCATTGATTAGATTCTATGGTCATTGATTAGATTCTATGGTCATTGATTAGATTCTATGGTCATTGATTAGATTCTATGGTCATTGATTAGATTCTATGGTCATTGATTAGATTCTATGGTCATTGATTAGATTCTATGGTCATTGATTAGATTCTATGGTCATTGATTAGATTCTATGGTCATTAAATTAATTCTATGATTTTATTTGTATTTTTTTTTGCCATTTATCGTAGGATTTCTTGTCACACTAAATATTTTTCAGTAGCTATTTGGTATAAATATGAGTTCTTATAAGTATATAAGATTTGTTGATTTGTTTTTTTTGTCAATTTTGTTTTTGATCTAAACTAACCATTTTCATGACAAAACAGTTTTGTATAAACTGACTATCGAATCAAATTTATGAATCTCAAAAATTTAGAATTGAGTCATAGTTTATCTTGAATAACTATTGATGAATGTTTCATCAAATTAACCAAAACTGGAATGTTAAAAGGTTCTAAAAAATTCAAAAGCAGAAATGTCTATTAAATAAAAAAAATGAGCCTTAAAATTTGAAAATTGAATCATATCTGAAAACCACATAACATAACTATTGCAGAGTTATTTCAAATTATTTCATCTTTCATTTCATTTTCCTTCTCAGCCATTTTTCATATTCACAAGGAATATTCACCACTCGCTCACATTCCTGTTTTTTTTAAGTTGGCAAACGGTATTCTTGTAACCGATTGTTTGATGATTTTACAGCTATGTCTTTTTTTTATTCAGCCATATTTTAACTTCACAACTCCTTCAGGATACCACAAATTTTTTTAATGCTTTTCAAAACATGTTTATTTTCTTGTTGAGTAATTTAGCAAACTGTATTTAGGTAGTAATTGATTGACGATTCAACTGCAATGTCTTTTTTCAAACGAGAAATGGCGGATTTGGCATAAAATTGGAAATAGTGTCAAAAATTATATTAATGTTATAATCATTTTTTATACTGTTTCTATTGATAGTATGTCTTTTGATGGGCTCAACAAATGAATTTTGACAACGATTATTTACTGGAATTGATTTGGATTCCAATTATTACATTAAAATATTTTCTTTGTATCACGACTTATTTTAACTCCGAATCAAAACTTTTCGAGATCATCAAAAAATTATTCCATCGTAATGAAATGAGTATAATAAATTTGAAGAGAAAGTTTTATGAGAATACCAATCAAAGTGAAAAAATCGCAAAATAAAAAGTTTGAAAGTATGAAAAAAAAAAATATTCATTTGAAACAATGAATCAATTGAAATATTTAGGAAAAATAGTGATTAAAAAAGTGAATTTTTTTCATAAACAATATCCATTTCATGGTATTGAATTAATTTTAACGGATCTTCCACATTAGTGTTTAGTGAGCTCAATTTCAGAAACTTAACTAGAACTGAAACTCCGACTTTCTGAGCCGAACGGCGTCTTGAAATGTGTAGTGTCAGTTCATTGTGGTCTTTTTTGTGCCTGGCGCATTCTTCTTTGTTTTTTCTATTTTTTCTTTTTTCTCGGTAGTGCCACTTCTTCTGATTTCTGCCAATCACAAAATGACTTTCCACTAATCGGTTATCCAGAAACTAGATGTCGTTGAGGTTGTTGTATGAAAAACGATCTTCCATTCAATTGAATAAAAAACCCATAAATAAATGTTACTTACTTTGTACATAAAAATTCATCCGATAAATGCATTTTTCAAACTAAACAATCACAGTATCAAAAAAACGTTCTAAAGCAACCATTTTAAAAAATTAAAATGAAAAACAAACTTAAACAAACTCGAAACTAAAAAGTAAATTTAAATTAAAACTTTTCACTTCTAAAGGTATTTAGGATAAAAAAACTGAGTTAACGAACTAACTTAGGAAGGCCATCTTGCAAGATGGTGTCATAACATAAAAAAATTTCAAGAATCCTAGGGCCTGCATAGACGGTGGCGGTGATCATGATCCTGGTTACTGCCACATAACCTTTTCACCCACCTGTGTTTCCTGTTCTAGAAAGAAACGTCCACAACACGACAACCCTACCACTTACACAAGCTGTCCAGCCTTTCAACGAATATTCAGCTTTTTCACCCTCCACCTTCTTTACTCCTCAGTCCGCCCTATGAAATTTAGCCTCATGGATCTTCATTCCGCCTGCATCTTGGAGCCTTACTGAGGCCAATCATTCACTGAGTTATCATTAACTACATTGGATCTCTAGCTGTAGTTTTTGATATATCAACTAATACATCTTTCGGCCTCGAAACTCTACGGGGTTGATGCCACTAGAAAAATATTCGTTTTTGTATTGTATTTATAAAGAACAATTTTTTCGAGCAGTCACTTAACTGCTCAAATCATTCTATGTTTTAAAAAGCTTAACTTTGATTTCACTTCTCAAGTTTACTGAGGCCCAATATTTAGCTGTTTTCATAATCCTGAAAAAGCTATCCCAATGCCACATTGAACGCTGATCACTAAAAACCGAAAGAATATCAGTCCTCAAGCTGAACATCGATCAACCATACTGTTGAACCAGCATCCCTATGTGTTTTTGAAGATTTGTATCAAGGATGTGATTCTTTTTAAGACCGTTAGAATACATGAAAGACCTTCTAATCCATGGTTTGATCAGGAGTGTTGTACTTCGGAATGTCTGAAAAAGAGTTAAGAAAGGATCTACATGAGGACCAAAAGTGAGAATGATTTTGCCGCATGGATGGGTCAGAAGAAACTCTACAAAAGACTGTGTAGACACAAGCGTAAAGATTACTGGAATAATAAACTCAGTGATCCAAAAAACAAAACGGCCAACATTTGGAGCCACATTAATAATGTCTCTGGTCAAGGAAAGAGATTTTCTGTTGACGGAATTCAGCCTGTTGAATTCCAATCTTTTCTCCTGAAAAAAGTTGAGTCAGCGAAGAACTCAATCCGAGTCAGAGAAAACCCTATTTATTTAGCTTATGCACAAGAAAGCGGTCTCAGTAGGCTCTAGGATGTGGATGAGGATGAGCTTCTCAATGCTATTCAGAGGCTCCCCAAAAAACAGTGTGCGTCTGATCCAACACCCACTTGGCTTTTGAAAAAGATTTCAGGAATGATTTTACCTTTTGTAAAAAGTATGGTCAATCAGTCTTTTTTTGAGGGAATTGTCCCAAAGTCTTGGGAATCGGCTCAAGTTACACAACTGTTGAAAAAGCCTAGTCTTGATCACAACGTTGTTTCATCCAACAGACCCATCTCTAATCTGCCTGTTTTGTCCAAGCTCTCAGAAAGGCTTGTTCTCAACAGAGTCATGAGCTATTCAAATAATTCAAATTTTCTCCCCACCCACCAATTAGTTTACCGTCGTCATCATTCCACTGAAACGGCTGTCACAAAAGTGTATTCAGACAATCTTGGTGCAGCCGATGATGGTAAGCTCTCCTTCTTTATACTGTTGGACTTGTCAGCTGCCTTTGACTTAGTTGATCACAGTACTTTGTTAAAACGGCTAAGAAGCACATATGGTTTTGATGGTCTCACACTGGAATGGTTCAAAAATTACTTGAGTGACAGATCCTTCAATGTACGCTGCAGTGGGACAAAATCGGAATTTTTTGACTCTTCAGTGGGTGTCCCACAAGGATCTGTTCTTGGACCATTGTTGTTTTCTCTATACACTGGAGACCGTGAAAGAATAGTTTTGAAATACAAGCTGGGATTTCATCAGTATGCCGATGACACTCAAATATATTGCCACTGCAATAATAAAAGCACAGAAGAATTGCAGATGAGAGTGTCTGAGTGTGTAGGTGAAATCGCCTCTTGGATGGGAGCCAATTGTCTCAAGCTCAACAGTGAGAAGACTGAGATGATGTGGTTCTCTTCTCGTTGGAATCTGGAGAATATTCCGAACTGTTCTGTCCGTGTATTAGAAAGCAACATCTTTCCATCAAAATCTGTAAGGAACTTGGGAATATCTATGGCTAGAGACTTAACGATGTCAACGCAGATATCAAAAACAATACAGATGTGTTTTACCTCTCTGCGTCAAATAAGATCCATCAAGGGATGTTTGACAATGGACTCCTTGAAAACACTTGCATCGGCCTAAGTTTTAAGTCGTATTGACTATGGCAACATGGCTATAGTCAGCTTACCTAAGGTAGCAACGCAGAGTATTCAATCCATAATCATTACAACAGCCAGGCTCATTACAAAAGTTAGAAAATATGATCACATTACCCCTGTACTCAAGGAGCTTGACTGGCTGAAAATTGATGAAAGGATTGAGTATAAAATTGCTCTGAAGATGTATAAGTGCTTGTCCAACGTGGGTCCTGCGTATCTGACACTTGACCTAGTTCCAGTTGCTAGTCTGCCGGAAAAACAGAGACTGAGATCGGCTACGTCAAAGGAGGTTGTTCCCAACAAGCGTAAGCTAAAATAATAAGGATTAAAAGGTTCAGCGTCAGCAGACCTAAGTTGTGGAACAACCTGCCTAACAGCTTAAAATCTTCAAGTTCAACAAAATCATTTTGTAGATCTCTGAAGACTTACCTGTTCAATAAATCCTTTCCTCCATCATATAAATAATACTGGTCTTTTTTAGAAATAATTTATTTTTATTTTCATTTATTTACTTCTTTTATTTAATTTTTAATTTTTCACAATAGTTTTAATAATAGACGTTTTTGAATGGCCTCGAAACTCTACGGGGCTAATGCCACTATAATAATATTCGTTTTTGTATTGTTTTGTCTTCTATGTGATAACGAAACAGCTATTCATTCAACTCCATTTTAGTGCAATTACTAATTATTTCAAAATTTGCACCGTTAATATTAAAATTTCTACCAAACAGCTTACTATTGTTATTTTATCCAACAAAAGTCAAATACAAAATACACTATTTTTCAACTTCCCCTTCCTCAAGCAACACGTTTCCACAAAAAAACATAGTCAATAACAAATCTTTTGCTTTTATGAATTATTTTTTACCAAAATAAAAAATAAACTTCCAGTTTTTTTCAAATGTTAACGACTTTTTCAAAATTTGAACTAGCCCAAAATCTTTTATTTTTGATTTGTCTCAACGACTGATTTATATATATTTATTCTATTTTAATGTATTGTTGATCGTGGACGGATGAATATCAGTAATTGAAGAGCTAATAACTTATCAATAACACAACTTTTTGAAATTTAAATGAACACACTTGGAAAAATTTTGAAATTTATTTCAAAACTACAGTTAGCTGACATTCAAAAGGAAAAGCAAAATATAATGAAAGTCTGGTCCGGATACTCTTTGGTAGATTGAAAAAGGCGTGTTATGATGTAAGATAGCAGTAGCTGAAAAGGATTAGTGATGTATTTAGCTGGTTAAATCACTACTGGAGGTTTTTCTGTGAAAGAGCTTTCCCAGGAAAGAATTTTTAAGGATTTCAGTTTTTTTAATTCTTTTTGATTTAAAATTTCTTTTTTGTTGACTTTTCCTTTTTTGCATTCTTAACAGATCTTCTTTAAGGAACTTAGCTTTGAAATAAGCAAATAAATTCTCTTATTAATTTCAGTTTTTCTTGTTTCATTGACAATAATAATTTCATTTTTTTTCTTCAATTTTAGTTTTATAATTATTTACTACGAATTTTCACTTAACAATCAACTTTTTATTTTCATTTTTGAAACTTTTTTATAATAATATTTTGACCAATCAGATTCTGGATTTTTCTGTTTAGCTTTCGAAAATTCAGTTTTCTTCAGATTTTTCAAATTTCAAGATACAATTTTTGAGCGTTTCATTTTTCTTGTTTTCCCAAGTACGTTGAAAAATTTTCGTTTTTTTTGTATTTTTTTTTCTTTTTTCAAATTTCAATTTGTTTTTTTCATATTTATATTATGTTATGTTTTCATGAATCTTGGAAAAAAACTCAACTATATTTCTTTATACTTTTACTATTGGCATTTTTTATCACATGTAAAAATATTTTTTTGCTGTTTTTTTTTTTATTGTTTTTTTCTTTCATTTAACTTTTTCATGTTTTTGGAACCATGTGTTTAATTCCTCGAACGATTTGTTCATCTTTTGTTTCATATGTTTTTTGTTTTTTCTCTGTCATTTTGGGTTTTGTTTTGATGTTTCCTTTTTTGACATCTCTATCTTCAACGTCATTCATTTGCAAAGGGTTAGGTTGTTTGGACTTGAAACCATTTAACGCCTCTTTTTGTTCTTTCATCGCTTTCTCTTCTTCCTCGAGCACCTTGTTACTTTGATCAATAATTCTATTTCTGAGTGGTTAAACAAGAGATTAAGCTCAATCTTCTTAAACAAGAAAGCTGTTTATTAACTTCTATTTGTTTTATAAAATCTGTTTTTTCAAGTCTTGTTATGAAATAGTTTATAAAATTCAAACACTCACACTTGAAAAAAAAGTCCGAAAAAAACAAATGTAAAAAAAAAGAGGAAAATCCACTTCCAATAAAAAAGAAGTGATTCTGAAAATGGATAACCATATAATTTAATTTTCAAATCAATCAATAATTTCAAAGTGATTTATTCAATAATTTTTACAGCATACTTCATACCATTACACCTAATTCCAAAAAAATGAATGAAAAACAAACTCGTACTAAATATAAAAATGTTTAAGAAACTGTAAGATTTTTTCAACAAAAAAAAACCACGAGTAAAAACTAATATAAAATAAATTAGTTCATAGAAAATCATAATTAGGTTGAACTGAATACTCGGATTGATAGTTGCATAATTATGAACTGGCTTATAAACTTTCCTTTTATTGAAGAAATACAATTATCTCTTTCAGCCCGTTTCTACCTCCAACCATATGATAAATCACTACTCTTTGTTTGCAGACAACCAGACATGAGCTTCATGAATTCAACCACCCAATCCAAAAAAATCCAACCTGCCTTCCAGCCCACATCGTATCTTAGACTGAATGGACTGCGTCATCTGAGAGGCAAATTCTAACACTGTCCAAGATGGCTTTCATGCAAGACATCCAAAACATCGAAATCAACATTCTTCTTTCGTTGACCCAACAATAACATATAAAGTTTTTCTTTTATAGGTGAAGATCCGGGATATTGAAGAAGCTTCATCAAGTAAGTACATCCCCCGTCTAAGATCACCTTAGCCTATAAACACAGAGAGCTTTTTCCATCAAAGATTGACTGGCACGTCCAGATCTCTTCCTCCATCTGACAAAAAAATTTGAAATCCATCTAGCTATCCTTTGACCGTTTTTTACACCCTCTGTCAGAACTGCCAGGTCTATGGTCATAACGCTGGTAAAAGCAGGAATCCCGAAGCCTGCGTTCACTGGGGCGGTGACCACATTCACACCAATTGTTCTAAACCAATTTCACCTATTTGTGTCTTTCGCCTTAAGAAGATACGTTTGAAACATGACCATTCTACAGCGTTTCCAAACTGTCAGTCTATTTCAAACCTGTTTGCCTGACAAAGGGTAGCTCAAATGGGGAGTGACGGTCACTTTCTCTTTGCCCCACAGCTTGTCCCATAAAAATCGGCCTTTTTGATCTATGTTTTGATTGCAACGAAGATTTTTTAAACATAGAGAATGATAACTCACTTTCAGCCCTTTTTTCAGCCACTCCAATTTTTTAGGATTTCCAGAAAAAAACCAAAAATATAGTGCATGAAGATCCACTAACTCCTTCTCTGCTTTAATTCGGAAATCCAACAACTTGTCGAATCTTTCGGTACTTTTCTTATAAACAAAATGAATCCTTTCACAAGTCATTTCCTGTTTCATTGCTAGCTCCAGTTTCCAAGTAACTCCTCTCTCCTCGATTCACTTTCAACTTTATCAATAAAACACCTCTCTTTCCTTATTTCTCTAATAAGCTGCAAGCTGAATTTTTTTTTGTTTTTACAGGGCTCTTCTCCTACTTCTAGTGAAACAGCACGTCTTTTATTAAAAAACAGTTTTGACCTCTCTGAACATTTCAATATTATCATATTTTCAATTTTAAGATGGTGAGAAGGCTCGTTCATTCCAGAACTTTGCCACATGCTTTTGTCTTTTTCAATTTAGATTCATACCACACTGCTCTTCATGAAAACCATTAAAAAATGCAGCACTTCTGCATGTTACAGAGAGTTTTTATAGAAGTTGTGTCACTGATTGTGCAGGTACCTTGGTTACTTTGATTTTTTCTACTGCCTTTGATAATATTCAACGTAAAATTTCCATATATTAGTTAAAAATCTACTCGAACTCATTATTTCTTTGTTCTTTTCCTACCTATTGGCAAACAGTTTGTGAGAATGGGCAACCAGCCCTTTGCTACCCCTTTTTTCAACGCTGGCATTTCTCATGGGTGTGATTTTGGTCAACAATTTTGTTTTCACAAAAAAAAAAAAAAAACCTCCTGCAACGTTCTTCCGTCAGTTCGCTGGTGATATTTTTTTTTTTATTGAATTTTTCCATGATAGTCCTTACTCCAGTAATGACACATTATCTGACTGTCTTTTCGTTTAAATCACGGGTTTTTCCATAATAATTTGGAACTAAGCCTCAGCAAAAAATTAATTTATATAAGTTGCCACTCCCGCTTTAATGCCCAAAAATTACCTCACTAGTGTGCTTACCCTAAATATCACTACTTTCAAGATATTTTCAAAAATCACACTTTTGGGCATTACTTCGACTCTGATTTGAAATTTAGTCACTCAGTCTCGCGCAGCATCCAAAGGTCGAATTCCCACTTACAGGCGATAAACAGATACGTAATTTCCTGCTTCACCTACTGCAGTTACTCTCACAGTCTTATTAATCGTCTTTGATTAGACTATTGAAACTCTTTTTTCGTGGTTTCCCAGCCTATGCTCTTTTTTTCAAAATCATATGGCAATTTTTTCTTATCAAGCCGACTACTCCAGTTTTTATTGCTCGCACTGTTGAACGGTTGCCCATAAACATAAAGTCGAATTGATGGCTTGTGGAAAGTAATTTTATAACTGGTCAACCAGCTTACTTACCTGATCTCACCTCTATTTGACACGCGCACAAATCATTCAAATCTTCTCATTTCAGCCCTTGTTACATCAGCCAGTTTTTTTCAAACCCCTTTGTTAACCAATATTTGTCCAAATGCATCTTTTACCTACGAACTCAATCCTTTGAAATTTGATTTTATACATTTCCGTAATTTTTCTCAACAGATCGAATCTTTTTACTCAACTAATATTTTATCTAACCCTTCACTCGCCCCTTTTTCCACCATTAATAATTTAAGTTTCACCTTTAACGTTTTATTTTCTCTCATACCACGAATAAAATCTGTAGCTAAATTATCTTTTTTTCATTTCACCGTATCAAACAACTGAAACTTCTCCTGAACAATCCAACCTTCAAATTACTAGTTTCTTTGCTTATCTTCTCCTGTTTCTGACTATTGTAACTCTATACTATAGACTTATTTGGTCCCGCTTTGACTATTGTAACTCTATACTATGGACTTCCAGAGACCGCGCTACACCCTCTCACCAAAGTTTTTAATAACAATGCTTGCTTAGTTTCTGCTACTCATAAATTTTCTTGTCTAATTCCTACCTTTATCTTTTTAAACTGGTTGTTTTTCAAAAAAAAGATCAGTTCTCAAAAACTGCACTCTCTTGTTTGAAATGAAAAATAATCACTCACCTAACTACTTAGCTGACCTTTTTAAGTTGCTACCTTTTAAGGGACTGAGATCTTTTATTCGTTTTCATTTTTCTAAGAGACCTTCTAATAGTACTTATGCTAAATCTGCATTTTTCTACTGTGGACCCTTTTCAGGAATACTATTCCTTCCAATATCAGCTCTATTACTTTCCTATTTTCAATACGTTAAACCCTTAAATCTATGTTGTTTAAATAGTTCGTAGCAGAGTGCTCTTGAACAGTGTGAAATCAGGGCTTCAAAAATAACTTGATTAGATCAGGTTACCTACGATACTATTTTTTGCACATATTTTTTTTATTAACCCTCCTCTCAAACGTTTGTAAACTAAAAAAACTCAAATTTACCAAGACCTTCTCTATTATAATCTTTAGTTGACTTTTAACGCTTTTGGGACAAACTTGTTTGCGAAATGTGCAATATTAAAACTTATATTCATTCATTTTTTCGAGAATATGTGAAATAACTTATTTCAAAGCAACTGCTTTTTCAATTTGTTACATTTTCAGCGTCAGTCTGGATTTGCTCGAAGAAGGTCTATAAATAATACTACACTCAACAAGAATTTTTTCTGAATAGAAAATTAGTTCAACTGTAGTCAATTTTTTAAAAAACTTTCAAAAAGATTATGATGAGTTTTCACATTGAGACTTACTATTTCTGCCGTTTTGTTTATTCAAAACTTCTTCTGTTGTTGGTAGTGTTGAGTTGGTTTTTCTTGGACCAACAGTGGTTGTTATGGGCACAATTTTAACTGAATCATGATTGAAAACATCATTAAAACAAATTTCGCGAATGAATCAAACAAATATCCCACTTAATAAATATTTTTTTGAAGTAATTGAAAAAAACTGAAATTTGTTTCTGTTTTAAATGTTTCATTTTTGACATATAATTGGAAAAAAAATCGATAGAAAACTTGAGTAAAATAATGCAAAAACGTTGAAGAAATAAATACATATATAGAACACAAGAGAATGAGCTAAGTGATGATATCAACAGAATCTATTTATTTCATCATCTTTACAATATTTCTAGAAAGATTCTACAAAACAGAACAAAAACAAAGAAGTAAATTTTAGAATAGGTATTTGGATTACTTAGTTGTTAAAAAAAAGAGTCGTAAATGTAACAGTAGTTTTAATACTCCATATGATTTTTTTGAAAGATTACAAAATTTTCTACAGATTGACTACCCACCCTGGATGATGACGTCATAAAGAAAGACAGCGGCGTTAAATGCAGAAACTTGTACGTAGCGAAACTTCTTGTTCGAACCACATTTATATATGGAATATGAATCATTGAATGTAGTGTGGTTGCAAAGAAAACCATTGGATGAGACATTATTTTTTAAAAAAACCTTGTAACTACAAAAATCAAAAAAAAATTTACAGTTTTTCAAAACCACTTTAAAATGATAAAATATCGATGAATTGGTTTGAATTTGAAATCAATTTCAAGATTCCTTGAGATTTTATAACAATCAGAAACTTTAAAGTTTTTCAGATCCAAAAAATAATAAAATCCATGATTAAAAAAAAAAACTGAAACTAAATTTTACAAACCCCCCTATAAAAACAACAAATGAAATGATCGTGGCATGAATCACTGACCTTGAACTTGATAAATACCTCACTTCATCAATCACTTTAGGAGTACCAAGATCCACACGCCACCAAGCTTCAGCCTCTTTATTTGTTTCAGAATATGATTTTTTCAGATTGTCAATTGCCTGTTCGGCTGTGTGACGCCCAACAGTTGAACTCTGTTCAAAGTTTTTTCTTATCGCAACTTTCATTCGAGTTGTTCCTTTCAAGATGGGAAAAGATTTTCAACTTTTGAAATATGAAAAGTGAGACTCTATTATATATAATATGATTGTGTTTCAAATATTGAAATATTTTGAAAAAACCTCATTACTAATATGTCACAAGGAAGTTTCAGTTTTTGGGTAGCACCGAAATGAACGGCTGTTTTTGCTACGAACTTTTTTCAAATTTGCAATTTTGACGAGAAGATTATGTTGAATTTTTCTCACACTTAATACAACAAAATGATATTTCATCATACTTAGATTCAAGTTATGGCATGGATTATATATTTTTTATCAAAGTTTTCAATGAATTACTTTCGACTCTTTTTAAGAACTTTTTTTTTTTTTCGCCTACCTCACCTTGTTTGGAGCAGAAGTTTTTCTCTCTGAACTCACTAACTTCTATCCATTGGTCTCGTTTTTAAGTGAAATATTTTTTACAAAAACAATAAAATTTAATAAAACAGTTTCTTTACCCGACTTTCAACTTTTTATAATGAACTAAACTTTTTCCATTGAAAACTTTAAAAAAATCTCCACGTAGTTTCAGTTTTCTTACTTTTTTTTTTAGACTTTCAAAGCTTAACCGAATTTTAAGAGTCTTTGAAGATTTTCTTTTTAAAACTTTCAATGCTGTTCCTTCTACAAAAACTTTTTAGTTCCGCTTCTCTTCTTTCAAGGCCGCTTGGTTGATAGCCATTGTTCTCTTGCCATGAGGGCTGATGAGAAAAAGTGACGAAAAAAATTTTCTTAGAAATGAAAAATGAGTATTTCCATTTCCCACTGAACTCTGTGATGCCTTTTTTGAGAACTTCGTAAAAACAATTTTTGAATTAGTTATTATGAACATCGTCTTTTTCCACATGTTTTGTTGACATCATACCAACTACTAATTTTGAGAAGCTTCTTTCTTTTTTCTATCCAATAATTTTTAAACTCATGAATCTTTCTTTAATTACAGCAATCTATCTTTTCATTTTGAAAAATCATAATTGTTTCAAGTTTCATTAAAGCATGTATAGCCGTCATTTTAATTCACTTTATTTGAAAATTTTTGTTAACTATTTAAATTTGAAGTTTCAGGTAATAAGTATAAATTAATTATTATATTTGAAAGTTATATTTTTTTGATCGCGAAAATGCTGAAAAGATTATTTCAAAATTGCCGAATACGCTATTTTCTGTTTTGGAATACAGACATTGCAGTGAAGTCGTCAACCAACGCCTACATAAAGACCGTTTTCCAAGTTACTTAACATGAAAGCGAGCGAGTATTGAAGGGCATTACGAAGAATTGTGGCATCCAGACAGGCTTACTTGTGAATTTGAGAAATGGCTGGGAAAAAAACATTGCAGTAAAATCGTCAACCAATTGGCTACAAAAAAACCGATTGTGAATTTAAAAACAAGAAAGTAAGCGGTTGATGGAGCCATTGCAAAAAAAATTTGGTATCAAGACAGACTTCATTGTGAAAATGAAAAATGGCTGGATGAAAAGGAAAGGAAAGAAGTAACTTCGAATAACTATCTCATGGTTATATTATGTCATTTTTTTTATGATTCAATCTTTTACTTTCAAAACTCACTGATTCAATTCAAGACACAATTCTGTTTTCAAATTCCCTAGAATCTTTTAACATTCCAGTTTTGATTAATTTGCTAAAACATTTTTCAATAGCCATTCAATATAAACTATGACTCAAGTCTAAATTTTTGAGTTTCATGAATTTGATGGTTTTGTCAGTTTTCGATTTTTTGAACCAGTTATTTAACAGTTTTTATGACATTCAATTATTGTTGATAATCTTTTTCTCTTTTATTTTGATTGTTCACCATATTTTGTGCCATTCTCATCATTTGTCTGGATTTGTTTCAATCAGGACAATAAAATTTAAAAAAAAAAATTAATTTTAAAAATTCAAGAAAGGTTAGTTAATTCAAGTTTTTTCTCTTTTTTGAAGTTCAATATCTGCTCTCCCCTAATCAGTCTGGGTTGTGTCTTTTCCTGGGCTACCAGTAAATTTAAAATCATTTTATACGGTTTTCATTTGAGATTATTTTTTGTTTAAGTGTTCTTCAGTTACAAAGCACCTTTTGGTTCCCTTATTGAGTTTTTAGTAAGATGGTGTTGCAAAATACTTGAACATCATTCATTCGATCCATATTATTTTAATAAAAAATTCAAAAGTTTTATACACTGGTAAACTTTATATGAAACAACTGGCGTGTTTGCGAAGTTAATGAGAATGAAACCTGATGGAGTAAATAGCAGGAGAAAGCACAAAAATAAGGATTTTATTAAAAAAAACATTCTTCACTCCTAAATATTAAAGTCAATGAAGCATTTATTTTGTTGTTGTTTACAAAGATTAATGACGTTTTCTTTATGAAAAGTTCATGTAATTGAAAGAAATTGATTAATTAATATATTCCTGTTTCATTTTGTGACGCGGAATATTATAATTATGAAAAAATATTTGAATTAATTGCTATCATTGAAGTGAAGAATGTATTTTTGAAAAATAATAAAAAAATGATCTACCAACATCTTCTACGTTCTAAACTGGTTTTTGTATTTGAAAAGATTTTTTGGAAAAAAAAACAACTTGGAAAATAAAATAAACCTTACAAATTGCAAATATTTTTCAAGCAAATTGTTTGATATTTCATAAAAATCATTCAAAATTGAAAAATCAAATATTTGGAGAGAGTGAATTGAACCGATTAGTTCTGTAACATTTATTGGAATTTTTGTTTGACTTTTGAGAAGCAAATGCAGCAAAGCCACTGTCACTACTGTTACCACCACCATCTCCATTAGATGCGTTAATGTTGACCGTGTGAGTCTGCCTTCCACCATCTTCATTCCTTCTTCTTTCAATTCCTTTTTCATACCATCTTTTTCTATTCCCCCCACTACCACCACTTGCTCCGTTCGGGTTGAGAGTATGAAATGGTCCATGATCACAAAACACAATCACTTATCCAATCCCACCATTCCCTCTACCAGCGCCTTTTGGCGGAAAGTTATTAACTTTCAAGTTCACAATTTCATTTGTATTTTAATCGTTGTTCTCCAATTCATCATTAGCTCTTTTTTAAAAAAATTTACGGGCGATTCTGGTACGCTTCTTTATGCATAGCATTTTCTGTTTTTTTCCGATGTGCGCTGGAGCACTGTGATCCTTTGGGCAGGCATTTTTTCACGTTTGTGAAATGCCTTGGTTTCATTCAACCGCATGACGACCACTCCAGCCAGTCTTCCTAGTGGCCCTTTGCAAGGATGACAGGCAGTTTGTCATGCGTGGAAATACGATGACAAAGTGAATTTTTTGATGAAGAAAGCTGAAAAAAATTAAATAAAAACTTGATAGTTCTGTTCGAAACAACCTAGTTTGCATTTGGGTCCCTACTTGTAAGGACCTGCACAATGGCCAGGATGTGGCTTGCACTGTCTGTGCCTCACTTTGAAGCCGTCTTTGTCAGAAAAACTTAGCGAATAGGTGTTTGAAACTGCTTGCCTGATTCAAAAATTTCCAATTTATTATCAAAATCCCCGTGTGCCCATTTTCAGCAGCATCGTTTTCTAATTTTCAGAGAATCAAAACCTGTTTAAATTCTGGAAGAATCAATGTTAGTATTAATAAGAACTCAAACTTGCAAAAAAATTCTAATATTCTGATAATTATGGGAAAGAATTGAAGAAGAAATTGCTTAATTAATATGTAACTAAGTTGACCTTTGAAAAGAATTTATCGAAAACACAAAGCAGAGTTTTAAGGGTTGATGGAAAGAATGATGGTTGGCATAACTTTTGTTACTGAGTTGCATTGAAACAGAATACTTAAACCGTTTAAAACATTGTTATGATTATTTTTTTGAGTGTATTCATCTTGCAATGTGAATGTTGTTTCTAAAAGTGACAAACAAACTCATAGATTATGGAGTTTTACGCTGAATCTTTCAACAACATTATAACTGATTTTATCTAAAACCGATGAAAGAAGCTCACTAGGAATGCATTTTTTGGCATCTTCAGCATCACCATCGGCACAATGATGCGACAAACACCTTCAAGTTCTGATTGAAAAACTCTTGAAAATGTCTCCACAAACACCCCCACTTCTTCTGGTCGAATCTGGACGACAATTCAAACGAATTGAAATTCAATGTTCAAAATTTTCATTGTTCAAGGTAAAAATGTTTATGTTAACTTTGAGGAAACTCATCATCAAGTTAGCCATCATTCTCATCATCATCATCATCATCATCATCATCATCATCATCATCATCATCATCATCATCATCATCATCATCATCATCATCATCATCATCATCATCATCATCATCATCATCATCATCATCACCATCATCATCATCATCATCATCATCATCATCATCATCATCATCATCATCATCATCATCATCATCATCATCATCATCATCATCATCATCATCATCATCATCATCATCATCATCATCATCATCATCATCATCATCATCATCATCATCATCATCATCATCATCATCATCATCATCATCATCATCATCATCATCATCATCATCATCATCATCATCATCATCATCATCATCATCATCATCATCATCATCATCATCATCATCATCATC
>OX387261.1:1510602-1515602 GCA_947562095.1 Branchellion lobata
GAGCCGTAAGCACGATAAAAGAATCATAAAAAAATCCTGACGAATTTGCTGATAATACTAAAGCTCTCCCATATAAAGTCATATCCAGGCGCGACTTTAAAGCATGTGGTACAGAAAAAGCTGCTGAGAATTTGCTGCTTGCTGTTCATGGAGGAAGGTGGTCTAGATCCCAAGTACAAAATGCCAAAAAAACAAGAAAAAGGAATATTTGAGCAATAGTCAATAATCTTTAATGTCAGTGTCTATATAAATATATTTATATACATGAGAGATGTTGAAAAATCAATTCAGGACTATAAAATAGATGTGATGTTTATGGCAGAAACATGGCATGACCCGGAGTCAATTGGAATGAGTAAACTGCGGAGCAGGGTTCTTGTGATCTTCGAGAAAACAAGGTCAAAATTCCCGTGTCAGTGAACATCCTGCTCACCAACCATAAAGGATTGGCAGTGGCTTCAACTGCCAGTTTGAACATCTGTGTGTGAGAATAAGCTTGAGCTGAAAATCAGTCATCGGATTGGTTGTTTATCGCACAGGTGCTGCTTCTTCATTGTTTTACAAAGAATTTAAAAACACTTTGGGTATTTTGGCCAGATACAATGAAGAGGTTTTGATTCTGGGTGATTTCAATTTTCATTTAGAGCAGTCCGACAACACAGATGCACAAACATTTCTAAACATTTTAAAGTCCCATGGTTTTGATTCGTCTACAAACCAACCCACCCATAACCAAGGAGGATGGTTTGATGTGATAGAAATTAGTAAGATTGTCAACATCAACTGTATTGATAGCGGCATTTCTGATCACAAGCTGCTTTTGTGCAGTTGTGAAATGCTCAAACTACCTCCCATCTATTGACAGCTCCAAATTAGACATTGAAATTTTTCGGACACTAAAAAGTTTATTTCAGAACTAAAGCAGTTCCCGCTTTCAGCTGCCACAAGTCTTGATGTGGACTCAGCTCTTGATTTTTATAATTACACTTTTTCAGGGATCCTTGACAAGATGATTCCATTTAAGACTGTTAGAATACATAAAAGACCTTCTGATTCATGATTTGATCGGGAGTGTCGTAATTTGAAATGTCTGAAAAGGAGTCTAGGAAGGATCTACTTGAATATAAAAAATGAATATGATTCTGCTGCATGAATCTACTTTTTAAAAATATAATTCTCAATAACACTATGCAATCCATTTAGACGATTGCTGAATTACTCGAAATATCGCAAAGATGGAAGACTGAAACTAATGGAAACTATCCAAGCAGAACGAAAACTAGGTATGATATTTTCTTGCACATTATTAAACAACAAAAACCGTTAGGAAAGTAGCGTAAACCTATTAACGCCTCAAAACCACTGAAAAACTTGAAAAAACTGTATTAAAGAGTATTTCACTATGAGAAAAAAATATTTGTTTGAACGTAAAAATAAAAATTGAATAGAAAAACTAAAAAATAAACGATTCATCGTTCTTCAACTAATATTTTAGTTCAGCTTAATGCAATAATTATTTCCAAAAACCATTTTATCTCATTGACACTTCACAAATCAACTTCATTTTCTTAAAAATCTATTTTTACGATGGAGTGAAAGCTCCTTAAGTAAATTATATCGAGTACATAAATTTATTTTTCATTCTACTCCACATCTTTCTTCTCCACCCATGAGAAAATTATTTCAATAGTTAACCTATTTTCATAATATTTTTTTCTCATTTATTGACAATTTTTGCAATCTTTTTCGTGAAGCATCCCGCCAGGTAAATGAAACGCCTCTATTTCAATTCTCAGAACAATTATGTATTGAAGATTAAAAGCAGGTTTAAAAAAGGTTCTAAGTTCAAAAATGTGAAAGCTCACAATTTTGTTTATTGAATTATTAATACTCCATTGGATGCCAATGCAGGCAAAATAAGTAATTTTTTTATGGAATGATGAAGAGATCAGGAAACTTAAAGTTGATTTTGAATTAATGAAAAAAAATAACTAACTAGTGAAAAAATTGTAATCTAATGAAAATTTAATTAGGAAATGAAATAATAAGAATAAAAAAGATATGAATGAACAAAACAATACAAATTTGAAAACTGAATGAATAAATATAATGATAAGAATCATAAAAAAAGAATAACTAAAAATGAAATGAAGCATAATGAAAAAATGAATGAAAAACTATAATAAAGATAAAAACAAATTGATTGAATAAATATTTTAATGAAAAAAAGAATAATAAAAATAACCATCATTATTAATGTTTTTCTTCCCTTGTATTTGAAAAGTAGCAAAATTGGCTTCGATTTTTTGCGAAAATATGAAAAATTCAAACAATATGCTGAGCAAATAGAACTTTTTATTTTTATTTTTTTATGATGATATGAAATACTCAGTAGAATAGAATAAAAAAACATAATTTGAAAAAATAAATATAAAAAAAGAAATGAATAATCAATGAATATTCAAACAAGGATAATTAAATAAATAAGTAAGTAAACAGAAAAAAAAAGTTGAACAAATATAATAAAAAAACTAGTTAAAAGGAAAATTGAAGTATTAATGAATAATTAATCTATAAATTGAATAATGATAAATAAATGATAAATAAGAAATAAATATAAAAGAATGAATAATTAATAATAAATCAACAATGAATTATAAGCAGCTGAGATAAAAAAATAAAGATATATTAAATAAGGATTTTAAAATGATAAACAATGAATAAAAATTAAATAATAGATAATTAGAATAGTACGAAAAAAAAAGTCAGTAAATTAAAAAAAAATATTATTAAAAATTATGAAATATTGAAAAAACGAGAAAAATGAAAAACACTAAACTACATTAATAAAAAATCGATAAATTTGAAATGCGTGAATATCACATTAAAAATTCATCCGTTTCTTCAGAAACTTGAAATTCTTTACGATCCTATTCGACAATTAATATTCAATATAATTTTGATTTTACTGTACTTAAGGAAGAAAGTAAACAGAAACTATGAACATGAAGTTAAAATGAATAGACTTTTTAAAACGTCAAGACGAGTCAAAAAAGGAAATAAAACATTTTTGTGAAACTAAAGTACTCTCACTACTTTTATGAGTCACAGGGTCATAATGCAAAAAATACATCATTTTAAAAATTCAACAAAGAAGTACAAAAGAATACTATAAAAAAGTAATCTAATTATTAAATTATGCAATCTTGAAAAACAAAAACTCACCAATTATTCTTTTGTGGATACTAGACATAATAAATTATAATGATAGCAACAACGATGAATATATTAATATATGGCTATAAACAGCAAAATGTGAAATTTCATTATGAAAAAAAATATTGCTGGTTTTTGAATTTCAAAATAAATTACGTTGAAGTTCCATGATGGAGACACACGAATTCTTAATCTTACAGGGCAGGGAGCTCGCAAAGAAGATAATCTCATAGATGATGTGGTTGCATGGCAATCCTCAACAAAGAAAGGTTATAGAGCTGAGAAAGCTGTTGATGAAAACAAAAGAACTTGCGCAAAGACCGACTCCCAGCCTGTCTTTCGATTGGATTTAAAACGGCCGTACGTCATTTACTTGGTCATTATTTGGAGCCTCCAAGGAAAAGAACATTATGAAAAAAAAATGTAATTTCAAACTTTTTATTTTATGAGAAGTTTTTGAAGCAGAGTAATTTTTTTGTGATGTGTAGCAAACCATAAAATATGTTAACATCAATAAATTCATGAGAATTAAATTTGTAAACTTGAATGTGACAGTTACAGGAAACAAATATTTAGTAACGGCACAATTGACTGATTACCAATCAACGCAATTTTATTAAATTTCTTTGCTATTGAAAACAATTAAAATTACTTGTTATTATCCCTACAAGAAAATATTCAGTTTGTTTGTTTTCAAATATTGCCGATAGAACTGGAAGCTGGTGTAAAACTAAAAAACCAAACACTAATCCTTCAAATGGCATCATGCTTTTAAATCTTGAGTACAAGGAAAACAAGCAAACATACCAATATGTAGAAATTGCTTTCCTCAAGGAGCAATTTTGGACCAATATTAAAATTATTGATATCAATGTTTACTATTACAAAGGTTTGTTTGCATGAAAAATTTGCTCAGTTTCAGTCTGATTCATACTGCTACTGATATAACTACTTGTAAAATTAATGAACTGAAGTTTCAAAACTTCTATTTTGATTCTTTATTGGGATTGATTTCTTATTTTTTTTAGATTTGAAAGCCGGAAGCAACCAGAGACAACAAGAATCGGTTCGTGGCGAAAGTGCGTGGCAGTCATCAACATACGGAGATCACAATGCTGGACTTGCTGTTGACCGAAATTTTAAAACTTTTGCGCAAACCAATGCCTTACCCACATTTCGCCTGGATTTGAAAAAAATGTATTACTTTCAAACTATCAAGATCTGGACAACTAAACGTATCGAAGAAAATGGATGGTATATGATCGATTTTTATTTCAAAATTATTCATGATTAGGTGTGATTTCCTCGATTGGGACCCTATTTGAGAAATTTGTCATACTTATGTGAATTAGGTAGTTTTCATCATGATTTTATACTTCATTATCACAAATTCATTTATGTTTGTTTTTTTAAATTTTTTTCAGGCTATATTCAGTTACTTTAAAAAAAAAAATTAACTCGCTAAGCAAATCTGCTTGTTTTCATCAAGCTGAAAAGCTGATTAGCAGCATGTATGTGGAAACCAAGTTCTGTAACAGCAGTGAAAAACATCGATACGTCATAGTCTCTTCATGGACGGACTTGTGCATTTGTGAAGGCACAAGCCAACACTTCTGGTTATGTAAGGGTTTTGTCTTCTGTGGCGTTCAAGATGGAATCATAACGACATACATGATATTGTAGAGATTTTGTTCCTATACCTTTCAAGTAGCACAAATCAAAACATCTTATTTTTGCGTGTTTTTCCCTCTAGCGTTGGACGTAAGAATATATTTTCAGAACTG
>OX387261.1:1523102-1540602 GCA_947562095.1 Branchellion lobata
GAACCTTCTTTTTAAGCAATACAGGCTCCTGTGACAGCTATAAGATTTTCCGTAGCGGCATGCTGTCAAAACATTTAAGTTTGAAGTATGTTCTTGTCTTCTTCATTTTCAGTTGTTTAAAAAACAAATTGTCGAAGTAATCATCGACAAATCAATTTGAAAATCTCAATTGTGAAAAAATAATTAAATTCTTTCCAACATCCCAATAAAACCTCAGCTTTTGTTCCCTCTGTGTTTCATACATGCTGCACCGCACGTTTTTTTCACATTCGCAGTGTAACAGTGGCTTTTGTAGACAATCGAACACCATTCTGCCAGATGCACAAAACCACCATCTGCCAGCTGAAATAGAGTATTATGAAATGTGGAGAAAAAAAACTCTCACTCACCAACGATGATAATTCCCATTTCATTATATTTTTTTATGAAATAAAAAGTTGAAACGTATTTTTCTAATTCCTCTATAATAGTTTTTTGATAATTGCTATTAGATCAGGTTTAAACATACGCTAGAAATGTTACAAAAAAAAAGAAAATCCAAACTTTAATAAAATTGAAAAATAAAAATTGCGAGAACGTAATGTTACCTGTATTAAAAGTCAGCATTTAATTTACAACAAACGGCAAATTATAAATAGTAAGAAAAAAGGTTCAAATTGAAAATAATGAAAAATGACTCACTTCTTGTTTGGCTTTCTTTAAAAATAACTTAGTTTCATTTTTAACTAGAAGTTTCCATTGAAGTGTTTGGTCCTTGCGTTGAACAATGTTTCATAGCAGCTTTTGTAACAAGTCGAAGCTTTACCCTCAATCGGTTCGTTTCTCAACTTTTGACTTTCAACATTGAAGACGCATTTCCAGTGTGATAAACATCCAATTACTGATTTGAAGTTTGAGTTCATCCCTACACACAAATGTTTTAAAAAAACAGTTGAAGTTAAATTTGACAGCATTCTTGAAATGTTGAGTTGAAAGTCACTGCCACTTTTTTGACCCCGACTCCACAGCTTACTTGAGCTGGTTGACTCAGAATCATGCATAGTTTCTGCTATAAACATCACATTCATTTTATCGTACTGAATATTTTCTGAGACGTTCTCTACCTCATTGTTTCGACACATTTCGAAACCATATAAGACGGTTAACTTGTCTAGTTCGTTCCTGACCGGTCCTCTGCCGTGGCTTGTACAAACCAAGGAACAGTTGCCACCTGTTCATTCTTGACTTTCTTCATGTTGTGACTCTTAACTGTTGAATTGCAAAATCTTTACTTAACCTTGTCAAGTGAGTTTACAAAAACTTCATCATTTTGAAAATACAATTTGTCTTGGTATTCATCGTGAAGCTTTTTCTTCGTGATGATAATGTTTACACTGTGTTATTTACCAAAGTAAGGAAAAACCTAGATTTTGCAAAAATGTTGTGGAAGTAGTGGTTGTTATGGTAGTTGTCCTTGTTGTAGTGGTTTCCGTTGTGGTGGTGGTTATCGTGGCTTTATCTTTCAGGAAAGTAGGGAGCACTTTGCATTCACACATTTAGATTTTTAATGTTCTTCGTTTTTTTATTAAAAAAAAAAAAACACTTACACACACACACACACACACACACACACACACACACACACACACACACACACACACACACACACACACACACACACACACACACACACACACACACACACACACACACACACACACACACACACACACACACACACACACACACACACACACACACACACACACACACACACACACACACACACACACACACACACACACACACACACACACACACACACACACACACACACACACACACACACACACACACACACACACACACACACACACACACACACACACACACACACACACACACACACACACACACACACACACACACACACACACACACACACACACACACACACACACACACACACACACACACACACACACACACACACACACACACACACACACACACACACACACACACACACACACACACACACACACACACACACACACACACACACACACACACACACACACACACACACACACACACACACACACACACACACACACACACACACACACACACACACACACACACACACACACACACACACACACACACACACACACACACACACACACACACACACACACACACACACACACACACACACACACACACACACACACACACACACACACACACACACACACACACACACACACACACACACACACACACACACACACACACACACACACACACACACACACACACACACACACACACACACACACACACACACACACACACACACACACACACACACACACACACACACACACACACACACACACACACACACACACACACACACACACACACACACACACACACACACACACACACACACACACACACACACACACACACACACACACACACACACACACACACACACACACACACACACACACACACACACACACACACACACACACACACACACACACACACACACACACACACACACACACACACACACACACACACACACACACACACACACACACACACACACACACACACACACACACACACACACACACACACACACACACACACACACACACACACACACACACACACACACACACACACACACACACACACACACACACACACACACACACACACACACACACACACACACACACACACACACACACACACACACACACACACACACACACACACACACACACACACACACACACACACACACAGACACTCACACACACACACACACACACACACACACAACTTTTTAAATAGTTAATGAAAATAGTTTAAAAAGAGTAGGCTGAGGCAACGAACAGCAAAGGCTATACACGATTTTGCGCAACTGGAAACAATTAATATTATGAAAAAGTGTGGAAAGCTGCTGAAAATCCATCAAAATTGAAAAGGATTACAATTCAATACAAATAAAAAAATTGTACAGTAGCCTTAACACCGTAAATTTACTAGTTCTCTTAAAATTTATTATTATTTTCATAATTATAGTGAAAAGAAGAATAAAATTTACAATTCAACTTTATTGCAAAAAACAGTAAACTTGGAATTTTTATAAAAGAAAAAATTGAAAAAAAATTTGAACAGGTGGGTATTCAGAGATCGATCAAAAGAGTTTATTGTACTTGAAGAATTAAAAAGTTAAGCACAACTTGGCTCCTTTGAGAATAAATTTTCTCAATCCTTATAATTCAGCTTTCAGCTTGTTTTAAAACATCTTTCTAATCAGCTGATCGTAGTTTAAGTTTTTCAGGCAGACTAGAGACTGTAACCTGGTCACGTGTCAGATACACTAGACCCTCATTTGACTAACACTTGTACATTTGAAAAACATTTTTAAATTCAATTTTTCTTAAATTCTTAGTAAGTATAATTTTTTAAGTACAGAAGTAATGTGATAAAATTTCACTACGCTTGTAATGAGCCTGGCTGTTGTATTGATTATAAATTGAATACTCTGCGCTGCTACCTTGAAAAAGTTTACTAAAAACATGTTGCCATAGTAAGCAAAACCTAACACTAAAGATGATGTGATGTGGCCTCGAAACTCTACGGGGTTAATGCCACTATAATAATAAAAAATTTGTATTGTTTTTAAAGAGTTTTTCGTCAAATCTACCTTGATGGACTTTATTGGAGGCAGAAGTAAAACTTTATGGTTTATCATATCTGCGTTGACAATATGCTTAAAAACCTTTTCAACAAAATACTGCAATCAACTAAGTCAAAAACAGTTGATGATCTAACAATATTTAGATTTAAAACATCGTCTCCACCAAGGATGTTTGAATAAACCTTTGTGAAAGCCGTTTCAATAGAATGATGACGATGGTAAGCTGACTGGTAGGGTTGGTGTGGCATCCATGTGAATATAAAAAGTGGCTGAAAAAGAAAAAAGGAAACAAGATAAATTATTCTAAATTAAATTCTCCAATAGTTGTATTATGTGACTTTAAGTTATGAGTAAGTTATGAGTATTTCAAAATCTCAAATTTCAAAACTCATTAAGTTGATTGTCTAAAAATTTTTTTTTGATTTTTTTAGAATTTTCGTAACAAAACAGTTTTTGTTATTTTGAAATTACATTCTGCAATAATTATTCAATATAAACTCTAATTAAATTAAAATAAATAAGATTCCTAATTTTGAATCTATAATCAAGTTTTGATTTCATGCAAGAGACAATTGAAACACAGTTATCATTACTTTCATTTGTTATTATTTCGATTGTTTACCATGTTTTGCACCATTTCTAGCGATTGTCGGAATTTGCTTCACTGAAAACTATGAAAAATATTTGGATGTGATTTGATTAAGCTTCATTATAGAAATGAAGAGCAAGTTTAATTAAGTTTATTTTCAATTTCTCATGCATGGTGGATTTTTCATACAATGTCTGGATTTGATTTATTTTTATACATATACTTTCAACGACATAGAGAAGTTATTTTTGTTTTTTTTTTCGAGTAATCAACTAATTAATTTATTTTTCCAAAAACCCATCACTTTTGCAATCCTGATGGGTTAATGCTCAAAACATTCATCAAGCCATTGTATTGTATTAAAATTATTTCATACCTTGTTTTTTTGCGGTTTGGGAGGTTTCGAAAACTATATTTGTTTAATTCTTTTGATGTTCTGCATCATTATTTCTCAAAATTTGTCAAAATACTTTTTAAACTAAGATTTTTTTTTATTAGAGCCTTTATTGGAAGGTTGTGCTTTATTCAAAACTAAATTGTTTCTATTGATAGGAATACAAGTGTCATCACGGAACTCCATGCTGACATCAACCGAAGGAATCAGCTAATCTTCTAGTGATAAGAGTCACAGATGATAAAAAGACACAAAATACACAATTTCCTAATTTTTCCACGAAAAATTTTCTTTTGCAAAATTAAGTTGAAAGGAATCACAACAAAGAACAAAAAACACACAAAACTAGACAAGAAAATTGTATTCTAGTCGACCAAACTAAGCAGCAGTTGAAGAATATTTTCCTTAAGTGTAGAATACAATACAATACGATACAAACACGAATATTATTATAGCGGAATTAACCCCGTAGAGTTTCGAGGCCACTCAAAAATGTCTATTATTAAAACTATTGTGAAAAATTAAAAATAAAATAAAATAAGTAAATAAAGAAAAAAAAAATTTCTAAAAAAGAACAGTATATTTATTATGATGGAGGAGATGAATTATTGAACAGGTAAGTCTTCAGAGATCTACAAAATGGTTTTGTTGAACTTGAAGATTTTAAGCTTTTAGGCAGGTTGTTCCACAACTTAGGTCCGATGACGCTGAACCTTCTTAATCCTAATGATTTCAGCTTGTGCTTGTTGGGAATAACGTCCTATGACTTAGCCGATCTCAGTCTCGGTTTTTCGGCAGAATAGCAAGTGGAACTACGTCACGTATCAGATACGCAGAACCCACGTGGGACAAGCATTTATACATCTGCAGAGCAATTTCATACTCAATCTTTTCATCAATTTTCAGCCAATAAAGCTCTTTGAGTACAGGGGTTATGTGATCTTATTTTTTTACTCATTTAATGAGCCTGGCTGTTGTATTGATTATGGATTGAATACTCTGCGTTGCTACCTTAGGTAAGCTTACTAAAGCCATGTTGCCATAGTTAATAGAAGAGAACCAGATCACCTCAGTCTTCTCACTGTTGAGCTTGAAACAATTGGCTTCCATCCAAGATGCGATTTCATCTACACATTCAGACACTCTTATCTGCAATTCTTCTGTGCCTTCATTTTTGCAGTAGCCATATATTTGAGTGTCATCGGCATATTGATGATATCCCAGTTTGTATTTTATAACTATTCTTTCAAGGTCTCCAGTGTATAGAGAAAACAACAAAAGTCCAAGAACAGATCTTTGTGGGACACCTACTGAAGAGTCAACAAAATCTGATTCTGTCCCACTGCAGCGTAAACTGAAGGATCTGTCACTCAAGTAATTTTTGAACCATTCCAGTGTGAGACCATCAAAACCATATGCGCTTTCTAGCCGTTTTAACAAAATACTGTGATCAACTAAGTCAAAGACAGCCGACAAGTCTAACAGTATAAGGAGGGAGAGCTTACCATCTTCGGCTGCACCAAGAATGTCTGAATACACTTTTGTGACAGCCGTTTCAGTGGAATGATGACGACGGTAGGCTGATTGGTGGGTGGCGAGGAGATTTGAATTATTTAAATAGCTCATGACTCTGCTGAGAACAAGCCTTTCTTAGAATTTGGACAAAACAAGCAGATTAGAGATGGGTCTGTAGGATGAAGCAACGTTGTGATCAAGACTAGGCTTTTCAACAGTGGTGTAAGCTGAGCCTATTACCAAGACTTTAGGACAATTCCTTCACAAAAAAGACTGATTGAGCTTTACTTTTTACAAAAGGTAAAATCATTCTCGAAATCTTTTTCAAAAGCCAAGTGGGTAATAGATCAGACGCACACTGTTTGTTGGGAAGCCTCTGAATAGCTTTGAGAAGCTCATCCTCATCTACATCCTGGAGCCTACTGAGACCACCTTCTTGTGTATGAGCTAGATAAATAGGTTTTTTTCGGGCGCGAATTGATTTCTTCGCTAACTAAACTTTTTTCAACAGAAAAGATTGGAATTCAAAAGACTTAATTCCGTCAACATAAGATCTCTTTCCTCGACCAGAGACACTATTAATGTGGCTCCAAATGTTAGCCGTTTGGTTTCTTGGATCACTGAGTTTATTAATCCAGTAATCTCTACATTTTTGTCTACACAGTCTTTCGTGGGTTTTTTTGACCCATCCATGCAGCAAAATCATTCTCACTCACGGTCCTCATGTTGATCCTTTCTCAACTCCTTTTCAGACATTTTTAAGTACGACACTCCCAATCAAACCATGGATCAGAACGTCTTTCATGTATTCTAACGGTCTTAAAAGGAGTATTCTTGTCAAGAACCCCTGACAGAATTGAATTATAAAGGTAAGAATCTGAGTCCACATCAAGACTCGTGGCAGCTGAAAGCGGAGACAGTTTTAGTACATAAATAAACATTCAAATGTCTAACAAGTTCCAACGTCTAATTTGGAGCTGTCGATAGATGGAAAGTGGTTTGAGCATCTCACAACTGCACAAAAGCAGCCTATGCTCAAAAATGCCACTATCAATATAGTTGATGTTTACACTTTTCCTGGATGCTATCACGTCAACCCATCCTCCTTGGTAATGGGTGGGTTGTTTTGTGGACGAATCAAAACCATGGGACCTCAAAATGTTTAGATATGTTTGTGCATCTGTGTTGTCAGACTGCTCCAAGTGAAAATTGAAATCATCCAGAATCAAAACCTCTTCATTGTATGTGGCCAAATTACCCAATATGATTTCAAATTCCTTGTAAAACAATGTAGAAGCACCACCTTTGCGATAAACAACCAATCCGATGACTGACTTGGAGCTTGAGCTTATTCTCACACACAGATGTTCAAAACTGGCAGTTAAAGTTAACTTTAACAGAATTTCCCGGAACATGGAGTTGAAAGCCACTGACACTCCTCCATGGTTGGTAAGCAGGATGTTCACTGACTCGGGAAGTCTTGGCCTTACTTTCTATAAAACCACAAGACCCCGGCTTCGCAGCTTACTTATGCTGATTGACTCCGGGTCATGCCATGTTTCTGCCATAAACATCATATCCATTTTATAGTCCTGAATTATTCTACCACATCTTCCACTTTTTTATTCAGTGATCTCAAGTTCAGAAACCCAATCAAAACTGGAGATCCAGTTTTCTGAACCTGGTGGCGTCTTGAGACAAATGGAATCAGTTCATGGCGGTCTTTATTGTGTCTGGCACACCTTCACTTGACCTTCCTACCTGCTCTTTTTTTTCTCGGTAGTGCCACTTCCTCTGATTTCTGCCGATTCCAATTGATTTATCGCTAATCGGGTTGATAGTAGCATTTCTGGTCACAAGGTGCTTTTGTACAGTTGTGAGATGCTCAAACCAACTCCCATCTATCGACAGCTTCAAATTAGACCTTGGAAATTTCTGGACACTGAAAAGTTTATTTCAGAACTAAAGCTGTCTCGCTTTCAGCTGTCACAAGTCTTGATGTGGACTCAGCTTCTGATCTTTATAATTCCACTCTGTCAGGGATCCTTGTCAAGATGACTTCTTTTAAGACCGTTAGAATACATGAAAGACGTTCTAATCCATGGTTTGATTGGGAGTGTCGTACTAACTATCTTGAAATAAAAGTAATGTTTGCATTTTCAATTAATATTTGTTCTCAAGAGTTAGCAGTAACCTCCATCTATCAAACTTTTCACGCGCTTAAAATACTTAAATCATTCGGACTCTGGTCCTAAAGTACATGATTTAACAGAAACTTTTAACTTTATAACATATAAGGCTTAACTACGTACCCCTTCACTAGCCTGGAATAAAATCCATTTCTAAATCACTTGATGTGCGTTTGTTCTTCAAAAATTATAACAATTTTGATCTTTTAAATTTTCTGGTTCTTGTTTTAAATGGATCTTTTTTACCTTTCCAACAGAAGTTCTGTAGTATCTTTATACAACTTTCTTTTTATTTTTTCTTTATTTCAATTTGGTGTATTTTGTTTTTTTCTTTTTTTTACTTCTGAATCCACGAAATTTATTTCATCATTCACTCTTCATAGTCAACTTCATGCCGATAAATCTTTTATTTTAACTTCATTTCATAATTAACCTATTTTCTACTAGCTTCATTCTTTTTTCTCATAATAGCGAAATAATTTTTGGTGTGATTCTCTGTTTTTCAAACTCAATCCTTCAAAGTTTGATCTTATTCATTTTAGCATGTCTTTCGACTTATTGGATCTTTTTTCATACTTGATTTTTCATCAAACTTTTCACATGCCCTTTTTTCCACCATCCATAGTTTGAGCTTTATTTTTGACGTTTCAATTTCTCTAATACTAAAAATGTAGCTTTATCATTTATTAATCTTTTTCATATCAAACAACGGAAATCTTCTTTAGACAATCCAACCATCAACTTAGTAATTTCTTCTCTCCCTTTTTTCCGCATCGACACTTTTAGCTCTTTATACTATGGACTCTCAGAGACCACGCTACAAACTTTCACTAAAGCTTTCAATAGCGCTACATGCTTAGTCTTTAACACTTATAATTTTTTGTTTCCAACCCTTGAAAAAAATTTGAGAAACAGCCCTGCAACTTTGAAAATTATTGAATAAACTTTTCAAAAATGTACTGTTTCAGAGTATGATAACCTTAAAATGTTGTTTTTTTTGGTTTTTCTAGATTAAGTATAAGAAATAATTAAGATTATCAAAAATCATAATATTCTAGTGAATTAATTTTTTTCCATTCATAAATTTGTCTTTCTAGAACTTTTAAATTTATACATTTCGTTTCAATTTCATGTTGATATGAAGTAATTTAAATTTTAAAAATAATTAGAAGGAATTCACAAAATTTCAATGTTTTCTGATAAGTTTATGATAGAAAAACACTAAAGATTAAGTATGTGATGAATTTTAAATCTTTAACAGTATTAAATTATATGAAAAAACAATTGAAAAAATTTGGAAATTTATTTTCACTTTCAGTGTCACCTGTCAAAAAATATTAAATGAAATAAATTCAAAAGTTGGTCTATCGAAGACTGGGTAAAAACGCCATGTCTTTGGCTGATTGAAAAAGGTGTGGGATGAATGGAAGATGTTAGTTGATGGAACAGATGTTGAGACACAAGATGAATCTTCAAAGTACTTTCACGAAACAAATAATTTCAAAATACTTTTACGATTTTTAGGATATTTTAGTTAGTTGTGAGCTCATTTTTGTTTAAAAAAACTCAGATTATGAATTTTAATCTTTTTAAAAATTTTTTTTTTGTTTTTTCATTTCATTTCAAATTCAAAATTTTTGATAATTTATTTTAAGTTTCTTTGTCTTTTTTTTTTAGATATTCTTTGAGCTAGTATATTTAACTGTTTTTCATAATTTCATATTTTACATTTTACCATTAACATGTTACAAATTTTATTGAAATCTTTTTAATAATTTTTTTTTTACTTTTTATTTCGGACTAAGTTCAAAATAGCTTTTAGTATTTGAAAAGTGTTTTTATTTTATTTTTACATTTCATCATATTTTTTTATCAAAATGGTTTCTCTTTTTCACGATAAGCTTCTCAAACTAATTTATAATTGATTATAAATATCATTTTGCATTTTTTCTTTGTTTCATCTTTCATTTTTTGGTACCATATGCTCGATTTCTTGAAATTTTTTCGTTTCCTTGCTTTTACATTTTGAGTTTTTGATCTTCTGGCATTATATTTTTGTGATATTTTCGAAAGCTTTACTTTCAAGGTTATCGTCAAGACCAAACACACGTGAACTGCGAAGCTATTAAAAAGTGGAAAGCTTCGGAATATCTCTTTGTTTTTTTTTCATTCTTTCTTCTGCTTCAGTTAGCACTTTAGTCGTTTTGTTTATAATTCTGTTTCTGAGGAATGATTTTAACGTTTTATTCATTATTATTTCATTTTAATTTTTACGAAGTATTTCTATAGTTTGCTTTCAATGTTTTTTATAAAACATTTTTTAGATTCCGGAACTCACATGTAAAAAGTGGAACTAATGGAAATTAATGCAAAACCAAACAAAACAATCCATTTCACATAAAAAGGTAAAAATTCTGAAAATTAAATTTTTCGTGAGTTAATTAAAAAAACAGAGAAAAATTTTGTTAACTTCAAAAATTTCAATTACGTAAACAAATTAATTTGAAATACCTGATTTAAACAGAAAAATAATTCAGAAAAATTGTACTACAGAATTATGCGTAAACCTCATAGATTAAAAAGAATTATGTCAAAAATCATAAAATAAGTGTCTATAAGTCACTTTTATAGTTTTTTTATAGTAAATAAATTAGAAGATATTGGAAAAAAATGAAATTACATAATAAAAACAAACTTATGTAAAATATTGTTGAGTTTAACAAGATTCACAGGAAAATTATGGACTAAGATTTTAACGCTAAGAAATACCTTGTTTATAAGTTTTCTTTCCAATTGAAAGTTCTGTTGTTGTTAGCAGTTGTAATTTAGTTTGTTTTGGGTAAAAGTAATTGTAGTGGTCACTGTCGTGAAAAGAGTGTGTCAAAAAAAATTTTCATCATAAGTAAGTAAAGAACAACTATATATGGAAAAGTTGAATTCACGTCTTCATACTTTTTTGGTTGGGTTGTTCAGATAAATTTTCCCCTGTTAATTCCGGTGGTGGTTTAGTTTGTTTCAAATCAGAAGTGGTTGGAGTGGTCGCTGCCGTAACTGTTTTAAGGATGAAAACAAAAACTGTTAAATTTTCTCAATGACGAAATAAAAAGAGGTACACTACTTGAGAAAACGGCTATATTAAAAAGTCGACAAAGAAATTAAAATATCGCTAGTGTTCATGGTGTAATAATCTGTTGAATTACCTTTCAATTATTTGAAATCAAAAAGTGTTCAAAATTTTAAACTCAATTCTGAAGTTTTATTTTTTAAGTTCAGACTGGAATAGTTTTGCATTTAACTTAAATAGATTTAAATATTTTTTTGATTTTAATATTAAAAGCTTTTTCAGAAATCACACGACTATTTTTTTCAAAACCAATAATGTTTTTTTTTATTTTTCAAACTAGTTGTACACCAACACATTTATCTATTTATATGAAAAAATGAAGACACCAGGATGATTGTGTGCAACCGAGTACGACCGTATTATCAGCGGTTTTTCTTAGGTCTACGACAATAATTTATTTATTACTTTACAACACCAATTTTTTAAAGCCAAAAGTCAACTGCTATAATGGTGTACTCAGACATCCTTTGTACAACTGATGATGTAAACTATCAAAATTGTCAAACTTGTCAAAGGATTTTGATTTTGTAGATTACAACATCATGTTGAAACAACTGAAAAGTTAAAAATTTCATTCACATCGTTTTCACATAAAAATTAATTAATCAGTGTTTCTTTTAGAAAAAGTGTGAAATTTTTTCAAAAAGCGGTTTCCGTTACAACCCTGTTAAATTTTTTTTTGATTATTGTTTTATCTGAGCTAATCTGATCTAATAAAAAAATTTCCAATGTGCAATTCAGCACTGGGTTCTAAGTTGCTCCCATAGAAAGAGTTTTAACCGTTTTCTCTTACTAAACAACTGAACACTCTGGAACGGCATCTTTACTTTGAATGAGTTGCCGCTTTTAGAAGTCAAACCTGGGCTCATCCACTCAAACTTCCTTGTAAATATAAGAAATGGCTGAGAAGGAAAATAAAAGAAATAAAGAAAAAACTTGAAATAACTTTGCAAGTTAGGCCTTGTGGTTTTAAGATATGATTCAAATTTAAAATTTTAAAACTCATAAATTTGAGTTAATAGAAAATTCGGCTTTTGAATTTTTTAGAACCTTTTAAATTTTCATTTTTGGTTAATTTGATGAAACATTCTTCAATAGTCATTCAATATAAACTATGACTCAATACTATATTTTGAGATTCATAAATTTGATTCTGTAGTCAAATTTTGATCTTTTGCAACAGACACTTGACAATTCTTATGAAATTAAGTTTTTGTTTATTTCAATTTTTTCTCTTTTATTTTGATTGTTCACCACCATCTGTGCCATTTCCAGCGTTTGTGTGGATTTGACTCAATAAAGCCTATAAAAAAAAGAATTTGCAGTGATAGAGGCCAATCATCATGCCGAAGGCACAGAGGTGTTGAAAATCCTGAAAAGTTACAATGATTTAAAGTGAAATGAAAAAAAAAAGATCATAAACAAAAAAAACATCTGGTTCAAATTAAATAAATACTGAAGGGTACAAAATGAAAATTACTCATATATATTTTAACAATTGAAAAATGTTGATTGTTACAGAAAACGTCGAAATGAAAAAAACATTGCATTAAAAAAACAAAGAGAAAGTAACCAAAACTGTGATATCATAAAAAAGTGTTTTTGTAGAAAAGGAACAACAGCGACAAAAAATTCAAATTAACAAACTTTGATAATTTTATAATAGCTTATGTTCAATCAGGTAATTACCGGAAAATGTCACTATTTAATCTCAATAGAAACCCTAGAAAGATTGGCAAAAAAAAATTGAAGATACAAAATCAACTTCATAAAAATTATATTATCATGAGAAACCCAAAATGAAAATTAAGACAAAATTGACCACATCTCAAATCAATGACACCTTTGAGGATTTGAATTTATATAGCTTATAAGCACATGAAGAAAATTTTTCAATGTTTGAAGTTGCTTGAAATTTCACAAATAACGAATGAATTTCAAATTTTAAATAAAAGTTGAAAAAATTAAAAGTCCAAGTAGATAGAAAATGCAAAATTGACTACAGAATCAGAACATAACCATTAATAAATTCATTCAAAAACTAAATAAATAATTATACACCCATCTCTTATGAACAGCTATTTTTGTCTTGGTTTTAAAGAGAGAAAAGAACTTCAACCGACCCACGAGATATTTAAAGATTTCCGAACCTACTTAGTTCACAGTCATAAGGGGAAGCAACATAATTACATCAAAAGATGCATGCACTTTAATGATCAATTCAAATCCAATGCAGATGTGGTTGATTTTTCCACTTCAAATATGATTCATAAAAAAACAGATGAGTTCTATTGAAGATTTTTACTCATGGATTCAACAAAGTTTCACTGTGTGTGAAGTTGAATTCAGCATCATGTGTTATGCTGAAAAAGCCTTTGGAACTTTGAAATTTTAATGCCACTATAAAAACATTTGCAGTTATAATGTAACTTAATAGAAAAAAATTAAATGAAATTTAGTATTCCATTCCAGCATCAGTGTTTTGACTATAATTTTCGAAGAACTTTATTCATTTTTTTAATCACACTATATTTGAATCAAACAAAATGAATGAGTGCTGAAACAAAATGAAAAGTTTGTGGTGTTTCATAAACAAGCACACCAGAGAAAAACAAACTCCTACTTTTTTTTGGGCGTTGTTTTTCATCGTCTGGTTTTAAATAAGGGTTTTAATATTTTGTGAAAATGATTATGTTTGAAAATTTTTTATTTCTTGTTTTCAAACGTGATCAAATAAGTTTTAAGTTGATTCTAAGTTTCAATGATAAATTTGCGTAGATCAAAATTCTTTTGATAAAAGTAAGAACTCACTTCCATAAATTATAACATCGTAAATCTGGATGAAGTTATTATATGTAAACACTTCCACATGCACGTAAGCTTTTTCTGGCTGACATTCATATGTCTGATAGTTTTTTTTCATTCCTTTATCTTTGCAAAATTTGAAATGAGTGTAGAATTCAGTTTCAGCACCTCTCAAAATGACTTCATATGATCTGACAAAAGCAAAATTAAAAAACAATTTAATTCTTTTATGCCATATTATTGACTTCAAAAAAAAATTGGAAGTTTATATAAAAACCAATGAATCAAAATTTGATTTGAAAGTTAGGCGTCTAAAATCTAAAGCAGAGCTTAAACGGAAAAACTAATCACTTACGCATTTCCTACGTATAAATACACTTCATCAATATAATGAGGTGCACCAAAATTTAAAAGCCACCAAGCTTTTGTTTGATTGAGTGTAAATGCACTTGTTCCTACAGAATTATCAAGTGCAAGTTTTGGAGAATAGTTTCGATAGGTTGAGGATTGTTTGACTTTTTTTCCTTTTGCGATGTTTTTTCGAGTTGTTCCACCTAGAACAAAACAAAATAAAACGCAAAGCTATGAAAAAAAGAGCAAAACAGAAGGTTGAAAGACTCAAATAAAAATTCAGTTTAATCCAGTTATTTTTTCATAATCATTTGTTAAAACTATAGATAAAGTGAAAAAAACGAAAACTTGAAATGAAAATGATTTGAATAGGTAGGACAAGCACTCAAATAATGTAGAAAGAAAAACTTTAAGCGAAATCTAGTCTAATCAAAACAATTGTTTAGCAAAAATCACAATGTTCAAAAGCTTTAGTTTTTTCACGTAGAATCAGGAACCAGGCTAGTGGTCCACGGTATAAACAATAAGTTTCAGTTGACTGAGACTTGCACTAGGCTCTGATTACGTAATCAGGTAGTGGCTCGAATATCTTAGTAAGTTAATATTGATGAAAATAATTTAAAAAAATTATTTTAAGTGTTTTTGAAAAAAAAATACCAATGAAGACAACAATAATTTAAAAAAAGAATTAAGTATAAATTATAAATAAAATAAAATACAATACAAAAACGAATATAATTATAGTGGCCTCGAAACTCTATGGGGTTGATGCCACTATAATAATATTCGTTTTTGTATTGTATTGTATTGTGGCATTAACCCCGTAGAGTTTCGAGGCCACACAAAAACGTCTATTATTAAAACTATTGTGAAAAATTAAAAATTAAATGAAAGAAGTAAATAAATGAAAATAAAAATAAATTCATTTCAAAAAAGACCAGTATTATTATTATGATGGAGGGAATGATTTATTGAAAAGGTAGGTCTTCAGAGCTCTACAGAATGAATTTGTTGAACTTGAAGATTTTAGGCTGTTAGGCAGCTTGTTCCACAACTTAGGTCCGCTGACGCTGAACCTTCTTAATCCTAATGATTTTGGCTTGTGCTTGTTGGGAACAACGTCCTTTGACTTAGCCGATCTCAGTCTCTGTTTTTCCGGCAGACTAGCAACTGGAACTAGGTCACGTGTCCGATACGCAGGACCCTCGTTGGACAAGCACTTATACATCTGCAGAGCAATTTTGTACTCGATCTTTTCATCAATTTTCAGCCAGTGAAGCTCCTTGAGTACAGGGGTAATGTGATCATATTTTCTCACTCCTGTAATGAGCCTGGCTGTTGTATTGATTATGGATTGAATACTCTGCGTTGTTACCTTAGCTAAGCTGACTATAGCCATGTTGCCATAGTCAATACGACTCAAAACTAAAGCCGATGCAAGTGTTTTCAAGGAGTCCATTGTCAAACATCCCTTGATGGATTTTTTTTGACGCAGAGACGTAAAACACATCTGTATTGTTTTTGATATCTGCGTTGACATCGTGAGGTCTCTATTCATAGATATTCCCAAGTTCCTTACAGATTTTTATGGAAAGATGTTGCTTTCTAATACACGGACAGAATAGTTCGGAATATTGTCAGATTCCAACGAGAAGAGAACCAGATCACCTCAGTCTTCTCACTGTTGAGCTTGTGACAATTGGCTCTCATCCATGATGCAATTTCATCTACACACTCAGACACTCTTATCTGCAATTCTTCTGTGCTTTCATTATTGCAGTGACCATATATTTGAGTGTCATCAGCATATTGATGAAATCCCAGCTTGTATTTCCTAACTAATTTTCCAAGGTTTCCAGTGTATAGAGAAAACAACAATGGTCCAAGAACAGATCCTTGAAGGATCTGTCACTCAAGTAATTTTTGAACCATTCCAGTGTGAGGCCATCAAAGCCATATGTGTTTTCAAGCCGTTTCAACAAAATACTGTGATCAACTAAGTCAAAGGCAGCTGACAAGTCTAACAGTATAAGGATGGAGAGCTTACCATCATCGGTTGCACCAAGAATGTCTGAATACACTTTTGTTACAGCCGTTTCAGTGGATTGATGACGACGGTAACCTGATTGGTGGGTAGGGAGAAGATTTGAATTATTTAAAAAGCTCATGACTCTGTTGAAAACAAGCCTTTCTGAGAGCTTGGACAAAACAGGCAGATTAGAGATGGGTCTGTAGGATGAAGCAACGTTGTGATCAAGACTAGGCTTTTTCAACAGTTTTGTAACCTGAGCCGATTTCATAGACTTTGGGACAATTCCCTCAGAAAAAGACTGATTGACCATACTTTTTACAAAAGGTAAAATCATTTCAGAAATCCTCTTCAAAAGCCAAGTGGGTATTGGATCAGACGCACACTGTTTGTTGGGAAGGCTCTGAACAACTGGCAGTAGCTCATCCTTATCCACATCCTGGAACCTACTGAAACCAACTTCTTGTGCATAAGCTGAATAAATGGGGTTTTCTCTGGCTTGGATTGAGTTCCTCGCTGACTCAACTTTCTTTAACAGAAAAGATTGGAATTCAACAGGCTGAATTCCGTCAGCAGAAGATCTTTTTCCTCGACCAGAGACACTATTAAGGTGGCTCCAAATGTTAGCCGTTTTTTTTTTGGATCACTGAGTTTATTATTCCAGTAATCTCTACGCATGTGTCTACACAGTTTTTTGTAGAGTTTCTTCTGACCCATCCATGCGGCAAAATCATTCTCACTCCTGGTCCTCATGTAGATCCTTTCTAAACTCCTTTTCAGACATTTCGA
>OX387261.1:1545602-1565602 GCA_947562095.1 Branchellion lobata
TCAATATCTGTGAAGAACTTAAAAGTCATTATAAATAGAGACTTCACGACGTCAACGCAGATATCAAAACCATACAGTTTCACATCTTTGCGTCAAATAAAATCTATCAAACGATGTTGGACATTTGACTCTTCAAAAACACTTGCATCAACCTTAGTGTTGACTGTATGGCAACATGGTTTCAGTCAGCTTATCTGAGGTTGCAACGGCAAGTACTCAATCAATAATCACTACAACAGCCAGGCTCATTCCAGGAGTAATGATATACAATCACATCAGCCCTGTATTCAAGGATCATCACTGATTGGAAATTAAATAAAGGATGTAATTAAAATTTGCTTTGCAGCTGTACAAGTGTTTGCCCAATGAGGGTCTTGCGTACCTGACTAGGCTGCCGGAAAAACAAAACTAAGATCGGCTGAATCAAAAAATGCTATTCCTAACAAGCTCAAGTTCAAACCAATAGGATAAAAAAAGTTAAGTGTCAACAGACCTAAGTTTTGGAACTACCTGTCTAACAGTTTGAAATTTTCAAGTTCAACAAATCATCTTGTCGATCTCTAAAAACCTACCTACTCGATTAATCTTTTTCTTTGTTATAATAATAATAATGTGTTTTTTTTGACAAAATTTTTTATTTCATTTAATTTCATTTTGTTTTATTCTATTTATTTGATTCTGTATTTTTTTTTTGATAATTATAATAATAAGCCGTTTTGAGAGACCTCAAAACTCTAAGGGGTTGATGCCATCCTGAAATTGTTCGTATTTGTAATGTATTGTATTGTATTCTTGATATTGTGTATCAAGGCTGTGATGACAAAAGTGTTTTAATTTCAATTTATTCAGTTTATTAGCAGTTTTCGCTATTCTCGATCACAGTTTAGTGACTAATCGCTCCAATTTTGAGTTTTGATTCAAAAAATTTGGTGCTAACGTGGTTAAACGTAATTATCTCACAAAAAGAAAGCAACTTGTCAAACATGGCACCCATACCTCTTTTACAGTCTTTTTCGTGAATTTTGTTCTACAAGGAACAGTATTTTCAACAAGTTCAACTTGACTCATCACCAGTTTGCAGATGAATTTCAATATTTTCATAAAATCACTTGTTAAATTTTTTTCAATACTATAACCACACTTACTGACTGCATTATAAGAGTCACAAGAAGGTTTTACACAAAACAAGCTACAACTAATTACTCTCAAAACTGAAATGATCGAACTTGCTACTTCACAACAACTTGAAAAATTTTCTAGTATTAAAATATTGACATAAGAATTTTTCCATTAATATCAATAAAACGCTCAAGGTTCTCGACTTTCCTTCTGACAAAAAAATATCGTTTAATCAGCACATAAACACAATTATTCACTTCTCTTGTTCTTTTCTACAATCAAAATGTTTTACTAATCAAGCAAATAATTAGCATGTTGTTATGTCAACAAGCACACCACGGAACAAAGAAAGTACTTTTTTTTGGCCGTTGTTGTTTTTCATCGCTTCGTTCTGTTTGTGTTTATAGTTGTTTAAACGGTTTATGGATATAATTATGTTCAGAAAGACGTTTCATATGTTTTTGAAGATGATTGAAAAAATAAAAATTTTCTTGAAACTTTCAAAAAGAAATTCATGAGGAATGAGATCTTTTGATGGAAGTAGGCACTCACTTCCAAAAATTTGAACTTCTTGAATCATCATGACGCCATTTTTTAGAAACACTTCCACAAAAATGTATGCATTCGTTGAAAAACATCCAAACTTTGTATATAATCCTACTAACTTTATTGACTTTTTGATAACACATTTAGCAATTTCAAATTCAGTTTCAGAATTTTTTAGAAAGATTTCACATGATCTGAAAAAAGCAAAAATGAAATACACATTACTTTTTTATTTCCAAACAATCGCTTTCAAATGAAGCTGAAATATAAACCGAAGAATTAAAAAGTCATTGGAGGTTTTTCATTCAGAGATTAAATTAGAGCGTGTTTTGAAACACTAATCACATAACCTTTTTTCAAAAAATACAATTACTGAAAAAACAATGTAAGCTGCCCCGAGATTTATACGCCACCAAGCTCTTGTTTCAAAACGTGTCACGGCCATCGTTGACAGATCATCATCAATTGCCATTTTTGGTCCATAGTTCATAAAGGTTGAAGACTGTTCAACTTTTTTCTTTTTTGTCAAGATTTTCGGAAATTTTTGACCTAGATCAAAACGAATTGAAACTCAAATCTACGAAAAAAATAGCAGAGCAACAAATAAGGTAACCAATAACAAAAGTGTTTTTTTTACTAACGGAGGTAGAACGAAAAAACTACTTTGCAATTTAAACTATGTTTAAATTTAGAAAAATGAAATTGAAATAAAATTTGCTTTGAATGGTAAAAACATAAGGTCAAATATTGTCGAAAAGGAGCAATTTGATTGAAATATAATCTAATCAAAAAAATTGTGGAGCAAGAATAACACTTTACAAAACTTTTAAGTTTTGTAAAGTAGCATTTTTAACTAGACTACTGGCTCACTGTTTAAACAAAATTTTTCAGTTGAATGAGGCTTGCTCTGGGCTCTAAGAGAGCGTAAGCAAATGAGTGAAAATAAGCAAAGTAGTTATTATTTTTTTGTAGTTCAATTTGTCGCCACGTTTTTTAACATTTCCAGGGTATATCTGGATTTGATCTAATGAAGACTATTAAAAAAGATATATATCATGATTAGAAGAAAAGATTAAAAAAATAAATAATCAGATCAAAAAATTCTCTAATAGTAGTTTGATGTGTTCAAAAATTAATTTTTTTTTCATTTTTCAATGTTTATTCATTTGTTTCTAGAGATGAGATTGCTTTTTTTTCAGTTCAGGTTTTTTGTAAATATTATAATTCATGTTAATTTGACTGTTCTCTTATTTTGATTTTTGTTGTCATTTTTTGTATCAATCACTGTAACATATTTTATTTTTCGAAGTTCTTCTATGTGATTATGAGATTTGTAATTTTTTTCGATTCGATTCTAAAGTAAATTAATTTAATTTTTTTAGTTGGTTTTTATGTGAGATTTAAGTTTCGATAAATTTGACTATTTTATTTCAATTTTTGTTGTTATTGAGCTATGATTCAATTATAACACTTTGAAGATCATTTATTTGGTTTCATAGCCTATTTTGCTTTTGATACCCACTTCAGAACTTTGATCTCAACTGAAACAATGACTACGAAAAAAATTTAATCTTATTAAAAGTGATTTTTTTACCATTTGACACCCACCTAAATTATTCAGATTCTCTCAATCCCGCCTCAAGTTGCATCAGCCAATTTTTTAAACCTCCTCGTCCAACGTTCTTTTCCCACACTAAACCTAGTTTATAGAATTTTCTGTCACTCAACCTCAACTGTCAACTTCGCAGATGACTTTTTGTAAACATTTTAAAACTTTCATTTGATCTTCTATACTTCTCCACCACTTTTTGTCAATCGCAGTTTGCACTGTCGCTATAAAAATGATTTATTCATCTATTCACTCATGAAAAACTTATTGAATTTGTTATAAATATAATGAATTCAATTTGTTAAGCACCAAATCAAGCAACTGAGACGCAACATGGCAATTAAGGTACTTTAGGACGGCTTCTGTTTTTTACTTGAGTTACCTTTTCTTATAACTTAAACCTGAATCCAGAATCGATTCATGGGCCTCACGTTTTCAAAGTCTGCTTGCTCACCATAATGCTACAGGCACATATCTCTGAATTTAAAAAAAAGTTTTTCAAAGATAATTAAGATACAGAAATGACCAAAGAGAAATTAAAACGGCGACCGTTTGAAAAATAGTTACAGACGACTCTATTTGATTAACAACCTAAATAATTCATTAGTCTGTCATAAAATAAATATAAATTACGATAAGAATGGAATTTTAATAATAGATGAATTCAATCTAGAAAATTTTCAATGGCAAAATGGTTACGCTAATAAACCATAATTTTAAGCTGACAAGTGTTGGAAATCCGAAAATCTTTTTTTGAACGTTTTATTTATATTGGAACATGATGCAGCTGATGAAAAAGAGATATAGAAAGTATAATTGGGGTTAACTACCACGAATTAAGACATAAAGTAAAAAACTTCGAAAAACAGTTTCAACGAAATCGGGTCAGATGATGTACACCTTAAACTTCTCAAGTTTTTGGCACAAAAAAATATTTGTGCAAAGTGAATGGAGTTGTATAATTGCCTAAATAAACACTGACATGAAATTGACTATCTAAAAAAACCCATGAAATAATTAAGAATAAAAAATCAGAAAAAAGATCAGATAGAAACAAAAAGCTACAAAAGGAAAGGCGGTCAATAATGCACAACAAAAAAAAATTCTGGACAAAATAAGTTGAAACTTTGTAGACAACTTCGAAAAAAATTTTTTTTTTTGGAAATCAAGACAGAAGACTTCCGGCGTAACGTCTTTGGAAAACAACAATGGATTTTTTCAGAGCGGCAAAACAGTCAGAGTAAATACTTTAAACAAACATCATTCAATTGTGGAAACACCACCAACAGTCCATGCAAAAACAAAAAAAACCCATCTATGCCAAACATCTAGGTTTACAGAGAAGGTTCTTATAATTTGATGATGAGCCTTATAACATACAAACCTACTAAATGAAAACTCACCATAACATACTACACTTCACTACATCACACCACTCAATATCTATTACACATCTGACACCATATTACACTACCTTACACGACACACACCATACTACATCAAACAACATTAAATCACACCACACCATATTTCAACACACCAGACCAAACTACACTTTAACACCTCCTCGAACACAAACAAAATTACTCTCAACCATCTCACCTTACACCAAAAAAAACAACACCACACTACAACATGAGACATCCGATACAACACCATGCCACATCAAATCACACCAAACCACGAAGAGTACACCACACCACATCTTTTACATCACCAAAACCTCACAACATACCCAAAGAATCTAGAATTCATGTATTTATGAAATGTTCTTGTGATTCCTAAATAAATTTGCTTTTATAAAGTGGTAAAGATTCATGTGATTATGCTTTTGATTACCTTTTGTCAATATATGTATGTGATTTGAGTAAGATCTATTGAAAATTCACTCTTGTGTTCAATTGAAAATTTTTTTAAATTTCGACGTGCTTTGTGAAATTTTAACGTATGTTTGGATTTGATGAGAAAATATATAGAATAAACAATACAAAATAATTTTAATTTCTGAAAAGTAAGAAAAACTGTGGGTAATTTTGAACTTTAAAAAAACTTGTTTCTTCTTTTCACTATGCTAACTTCTTCTCAAATGAGAATTTCATGTCTTGAAACAGTTTAATCGATTTTAGTGTTTTTTCTCATTCTTTGACTTTTTTCATTTATGAATTTAATTTTAAACTTTCTGATATCTATCAATTTCAAACGTCAACTTTGAGGTCCATTAATGAAACTTGTATCAATTTTTTCATGATTATTGGTGCTTCTATAACCACACAAGTCCGTAAATGTATAAAAATAAAGAGGTTATCAAATTGTTAAATTTTGTCAGCTTTGTTTTTTTTCAAATATTATTTTAACTTCGCTTTCTAAATTATCTGTATATATACCTTTGAGAGACATAAAAAACTTGCTCTTGTCTTTGCAATCTCAAACTTAATGACTTAATCATGCATTCTCCGAAAGTTCCAGTAGTGTTGTGATCATGATGGTCTAACTCTACTAAAATAACACGTCGTTGTATTGTATTGCAACAGAAAATTTTTATACCTCTTTGTTGCTCGGTTTGAAAGGTTTCCACATATTTCTGTTTTCCATTTTTGTTGTATTCCGAATCACTATCATTCAGCATTCTTCCAATTCTGATAAAAAAGTAATCAAAAAAATTTATTTTTAAATGATCGTTAAGGTTATTGATACATTTTCTTTTTTGGAACTACATTGCTTTTATTGATCGAAACATATTATCGTCATCACGGAACTCCCTGCTGGCACCAAACGAAAGAAACAGCCACCCTCCGAATGTTGAGAGTCACAGATGGTACGAAAATACATTAACAAACCTTGCTATTTATTCCATGAAAAAATCAAATTTTTTAATCAGTCTACAACGTATAAGAGCACATAATTCCACACAAGACTGTACAAGTAAATCACCTCTTATCTGACCAAACCAAACAAAATTACAATTTTTTTTGAAAATCTAGAGTATGTTTTATTGAAAAAAGGTCTTTTATTTTTTCCACTAAAAACCCATAATACTCCAAACAGACAAATCTACACCGGCCACTCAACATTTCATGAAATGCACACCTACACAACCCCTTATACTACAAAACTATAAAGCACTTCATCAAATTACGTACACCACACCAAACTAAAATACACCATACCAAACCATAACACTTCCTATCAAATTGGAGCAAATTCTATTCAAATAAAAAAAACCACACTAATAATGAACATGACACGTCAAAACAAACTACACGCAACACGAGAATGCAAGGTTGTATCACACAACACAAACAAATGAAATTACACCAGACTAGGATGAAATTCATATCATCACTTTTTGAACATTTTAAGGTCTCATGGTTTGATTCATCCACGAACGAACCCGCCCATAACCAAAAAGGAATATGCTGTAATAGCATTCAGGAAGTGTTTACATTGACTATATTGATAGATGCATTGCCGATCACAAGCTGTTTTTTTTTGCAGTTGTGAGATGCTCAAACTACCTCCCATCTATCGACGGTTCCAAATTAACATTTGAACTTTTTGGACACTAGAAAATTCATTTCAGAAGTGAAGATGTCATTGTTTTCAGCTGCTACTGAACTTGATGTTGATTCAGGTGCTGACCTTTATAGTTTCACACTGTCAAGGAGCTTTGACAAAATGATTCTTTCAAAAAACGTTAGAGTGCATGAAAGACCTTCAAATCCTTGGTTTGAGCAAGATTATCGTAACTCAAATGTCCAAATAGGAGTCTTGAAGAGATCTATAGGGTGACCAGAAGTGGAAATGAGCTTGCTGCATGGCTCTGTCGTAAGAAAGTCAAGAAAAGATTGTGTAGACCCAAGCGTAGAGATAACTGAAAATTAGTGATAAAACACACGGAAAATTAATAGTGTTTTAAGTCGAAAGAGAGAAAGAGATCTTCTTTTGACTGAAGTCAGTTTTTTTTTAATTTGAATCGTTTCTTTGAAGAAAAGTTGAGTCAGCAAGTTATCTCAATCCAAACCGGAAAAATCTTAATTTATTTGACCCATTGACAAAAAGTAGTTTTATTAAGCTCCAGGCTGTAGATGAAGAAGAACGACTCAAAGCTAGGCAGAAGCTTCAAAAAGAAACAATATGCATTTGATCCATTACTCCCTTGTCTTATGAAAAAGTTTTCAAAAATGTTGTCAATTTTGTAAAAAAGTGTAGTTAATCAGTTTTTTTCTGATGAAATTTCTTCGAATTTTTTGAAATCGGCTTTGCTTACAACATTGTTGGAAAAGCCTTGTTTTGGTCACAACATTTTTTTCCTTCTACAGGCCCATTTCTTATCAGCCTGTTTTGTCTAAGTTATCAGAGAGACTTGTTCTCAGCAAATTTACGAGCTAGTAGATAATTTGAATTTTTTCTTCATTTATTAATTAGGTTAATATCGTCATAAATCCACTGAAAGGGCTGTCATAGAGGTGTGTTCAGACATCTTTGGTGCAGCTGATGAATGTAAGCTTTCCCTCCCAATACCGATAAACTTGTTAACTGCCGTTGACGTAGTTTATTACAGTATTTTGTTCAAAAAGCTAGATAGACAGCTCCTTCAATGTACGCTTCAGTAAAACAAAATCAGGTTTTGTCGACTTTCAGTCGGTGTCCCACAAGAATCTGTTTTCAGACCGTTGTTGTTTTCTCTAAACACTTTGGATCTCGAAAATAAAGCTCTGAAACACAAGCTAAAATTTTATCAAAAGACTGATGACACTCGATAATGTGGCCACTGCAAAGATGATAGCACAGAAAAAACGCCAAGAATAGTTTCTGAGTGTGTAGATGAAATCGCAGCTTGGATAGAGCCAATTGCTTCAAAATCAACAGTGAAAAGACTAAAGTGATCTGGTTCTTTTCACGTCAGAATCTGAAATAATCAGAAGTTATTCTGTCCGTGTATTGGAAAGCAGCATCCTTCCCGCAAAATCTTTTAGGAACTTGAGAATTTATAGGAATGAAGACTTCATGACTTCCACGTCTACAACAATGTCATACTGATTTTTTTTACCTCTTTGCGTCAAATAGAATTTATCAAGAGATATTTGACAATGGGATTTTGAAGACTCTTGCATCAGCTTCAGTGTAAAGTCGTTTGTCTCTGGCAACATGGTTTCAGTCAGCTTACCTAAAATAGCAACGTTGGGTATTAATTCCATAATCAAGACAACAACTGGACTCATCACAGAAGTGAGAAAAGATTACTACATTACTCCTGTACTCGGAAAGATTCACTGGTTGAAAAATAAAAAAAAGAGTTGAATTTAAAATTTCTCTGCAGATCGGAAAGATTTTGTCTGATGAAGGTCTTGCGTATTTGACACCTGACCTAGTTGCATTTGCGTTTCTGTCTGAACAACAAAGATTATGATTCGCTGAATTGAAAAAAATGTTGTTTTCAACAAGAATTTGTTTTTTTTTGTGGAAAGGCTCGCTTAACAGTCTAGAATCTTCAATGTCAACAAGATCATTTTGTCAATCTCTGAAAAAAAACATGTTCACTGAATCATTCGTCTTATCATAAAGATGCCAGTAAATTTTTTTCATGAAAACCTTTTTACTTATTTTTTTTTTTCACTATTTTCAATTTTTTTCAACACTATTATTACACTAAGTTTTCATTGTTATAATAATGCGTTTTGGTAGCTTCGTAATTCTACGATGTTAATGCCGCTATACTAATTTTTGTTTTTGTATTGTAATGTACTGTACACCACACTTCATCTTTTTATACCACATAGAATATAATTGGATAACACCCTTAAAAAGCACAATAAAACAAAACACCACAACAGAGCACACCGAAAAACTCCAACTCAAACCTCACCACAAACCGCCACATCACAACATCCTACTATAAATGACACACTATGCCTTTCCACACAAGACCACGCCATTTCGTACACCACTACAACACCAAAATGACAAAACACTTTATCGTATCACGCTACACAAAACCCCCCACAAAAAAAAACTACAATATACCTTATCACATTACAAAACAATTCTACCACATCTGACACCACGCTACACACCACACAAAACCACATCTCACCAAACCTAATCATACCACACCACACTAAACTACACCAAAAAACAAAAGACCTTACACCACATCATAATGTTCATTATCATAACAGGAACATACCACACCACAACAAGCCACAGCACACTACAACACAAAAATCCACATCATAGTACACTATCCAAGACACATCACAATATACTAAAATACAGCATACCACACCTGCCATACTACAACACACTACGCCACAGTATACCAAAGCATATCACACCACACCACATCAAACTACACTGCCTTACAATAACCAGCACTTCAAAACCTTCTACACTACACTAAACCACAGCACACCACAATACACTATACTACATCACAACACACCATACTACACCACATTACAGTACACTACACCCGAACATATTACACCAAAACACACCCCGCTATAAGACAACTAGTCTTACTACACTGAACCATATCATGAGCGATTAAATCAATATTCACACCAAACAACATTTCAATATACAATACCACATTATAGCTCATAATAACACACTACATTTGTATACAACGCACGTCATTAAAAAACACCACGTCCCATCATACTTCACTCGACAACACATTACATCACAACACAACTCATCTAAGCAAACCGCATCAAAAATAATTTCACAAAAAAATATTCAACCATAGTCTATTGAATCACATCTAACGACACCACACAACAAATGTCTACACCCATTCAACCAACACCACATCTCCTCTCTCCACAACATAGCACAAAACGCCTCAACACGTTAAAAAACACAGTATAAACCAAAAAATACCAACTTCAAACTTTTCGAAGCCTTGGCGTAGTTGGGTAAATGGAAGAAAACAATGAGTAAACAAAAAATTTTCAAAATTGCTGAAAACGCCATTGTTAAAGTGAAACTATCGAGATTAAATCGCAACTATTTCTTTCCAATTTATATTTCTCAGATATACCCGAGCTCTCTCGAACAGTGTGGAATCAGTGTTATTGATTAAATTAGATTTGGTACAGCATTAAATTTTTTAAATTTCGTTACTTTTTTTTTCTTCTTTAAATAAATAAAAACAACCAAATGACGTCAATATTAAAAGCGCCTCTTGACTTGTTCATTTTTTTTTTCATATAGTTTTCCATAAATCATTTAGACAAACGCTGAAAATGGTAAAATGAGGCAAAAAAAACTAACGAAATCAAATGTTACAAAATTCAAATCTTTTTTCATTACAGTATGGCCGTTTTTGTCTGCTCTATTTGAAAATTCTAATCAAACTTTTCATATTAACAATTTGAATTTTCGTCTTTAAAATTCAAGTTATAAACAACATGAATTAATTTTTTTTTCTGAATTGTAGTTTGTGCTGCTTACGAAAGGTTCCCCACTATTATACACTACAATACAGTAGAAATAATAACATTATCATAGTGGCATTAACCCCATAGTGTTTCGAGGCCATTCAAAAAGTTTTTCTATCATATTTATAGTGAAAAATTAAAAGAAAACAAAATAAATAAATGATAATTTTTTTGTGAAAATAGAGTACATTGTATTCTTTTTATGACGAAGGTAAAAATTCTTAGAACATAGAAGCATTCAGAGATAAATAAAAAAAATTGAACATTTCAAACTTTTAGAGAGGTTATTTCACAACATAGGTCCGCTGACGCTAAACCTTTTGAATCCTAATGACTTAAGTTTGTACTTGTTGAGAACAATATTCTTAAATTTAGCCACTCTTGTTTAGCTTGTCAGGCAGACTAGTGACTGGAACAAGGTCAAGTTTAAGATATGTAGGATCCTTATCGGACAAACCCTTGTACATCTGCAGAGCAGTTTTGAATTGAGTTCTTTAATCAGTTTTGGGACAGTGCAGTTCATTGAGTACAAGGGTAATGTGATCATGTTCCTTAACTCCTGTAATGAGTCTGGTTGTTGTATTCATTATCGATTAAATAATTTGCATCGTTACCTTAGCTAAGCTTGCTGAAGCCATGTTGCTTTGGAGTCAACACTTGAGCTGATGCAAGTGTTCTCAAAGAGTTCTCAAGAACTCCATCGTCGAAAAGTCGTTGTTGAATCTTTTTCGACTCAGAGGTAAAACATAACTGTATGGTTTGTGATATCTGCGTTGACATCGTGAGGTCTCCATCGATAAAGATTTTTAAGATTCTCAGGAATTTTGAAGGAAAACGTTGTTTCCTACTACAAGGACAGATTGGTTTGGAAACAAGTGAAATCAGAATCGAAGCCGCTCAGTCATCCCAGCTTTCATATAAATATCGAAAAAAACAGGAAGAGTTTTTTGGGTGGATTAGTTGGGTCGATATGCACATTGACACTTGGTTGTTGGTGATATATGTTTGAAACTACAATTAAAAAGCTTTTTCAATAATTTTGTGAAAAGTTGAAAAAATTTTACACCTGAAAAGCAGTTTTAAATTCAATTTTTTCTCAATTTTTAGCCAGTAAAGCTTCTTGAGTACAGGGGTATTGTTATCATTTTTCCCTACTCCTGTACTGAGCTTGGGTGGTATATTGATCATAGATTGAAAACCTTGCGTTGATACTTTAAGTAAGCTGACTAAACCCATGCTGCCATGGTCAATACGACTTAACACTAAAGCTGATGCAACGGTCTTCAAGGAGTCCAATGTGAAAAATACCTCGATGGATCTTATTTGACATGGAGGTAAACCGCATCTGTATTGTTCTTGAGATCTGCGTTGACACTGTGAGGTTTCTATTCATAGAGATTGCCAAGTTTCTTGAAGATTTCTATAGAATGATGTTGCTTTCTAATACACGGACAGAACAACTCGGAATTTTTTTCAGATTCTGATGGAGAAAAGAAGCAGATCATCTCAATTTTCTCACTGTTGAGTATGATGCATTTGGCTCCCATCCAACTTGCGATTTCATCTACATAGACATTCTTATTTGCAATTCTTTTGTGCTTTCATTATTGCAGTGGCTATATATTTGAGTGTCGTCAGAATATTGATAGACTTCTAGCTTGTATTTCATAACTATATTTTTATGGTTCCCATTGTATAGAGAAAACAACAATGGCCCATGAACAAATCCTCGTGGGACACCCTCTAAAGAGTCAAAGAAATTCGATTTGTACATTGAAAGTTCTGTCAATCAAGTAGTTTTTGATCCATTTGCAGTCTGAAACCTTCAAAACAGTCAGCTTTAAAACCGTTTCAACAAAATAATATGATCAACTAAGTCAAAGGCAGCTGAAGAGTTTCACAGTATGAGGAAGGGAAGCTCACCATCATTGGCTGCACCAAAGAGGTCTGAAAACACTTTTGTGACAGCCATTTCAGTGGAATGATAACGACAGTAAGCTGATTGGTGGGTTGGAGGAAGGTTTTAATTATTTATATAACTCATGAGTTTTTTGAGAACAGACCCCTCTGAAAGCTTGGACAAAACAGGCAGATAAGAGATGAGTCTGTAGGATGAAGGAACGTTGTGATCAAGACTAGGCCTTTTCAAAAATGGTGTACTCTGACCCGATTCCCAAGACTTTAGGACAATTCTTTCAGATGAAGACTGATTGACCACACTTTCGCATAAGATGAAATCATTTTGAAAATCTTCTTCAAAAGCCATGTGAGTATTGGTTCAGACGCACACTTTTTGTTGGGAAGGCTCTGAACAACTGGCAGTAGCTCATCCTCATCCACATCCTGGAACCTACTGAGACTACTTTTCTGTGCCTGAGCTAGATAAATGGTTTCTTTTTCTGGCTTGGATTGAGTACTTTACTGACTCAACTTGTTGCGAAAAAAAATATTGAGAGTCAACAGGCTGAAATTTCTCAGAAAATCTTTTTCCTTAACCAGAGACACCATCAATGTGGCTCCAAATGTTAGTCGTTTTGTTTTTTGGATCACTGATTTTTTTATTTCAGTAATCTTTATGCTTGTGTCTACACAGTCTTTTGTAGAGTTTTTTCTGACCCAGCCGTGCAGCAAAATTATACTCACTTTTGGTCTTTATGTAGATCCTTCTAGACTTCTTTTCAGGCATTTTGAAGTGCAAAAGTTCCCATCAAACCATGGATCAAAAAGTCTATTCTGTACTTTTACGGTCTTAGGAGAAATCATTTGTCAAGGATCCCTGACAAAGTGGAATTATAAAGGTCAAAAGCTGAATTCACTTCAAGACTTGTGGCAGCTGAGAGCAAAAATAACTTTACTTCTGAAATAAATTTTTCAGTGTCCAAAAAATTCCGACGTATAATTTGGAGCTGTCAATATATGGATGGTGGTTTAAGCATCTCGCAACTGCACAAAAGCAGCTTGTGATCAGAAATACAACTATCAATATTGTTGATTTTGAAACTCTTCCTAGATGTTATCGCATCAAGCCATCCTCCTTGTTTATGGGTGGATTGGTTTGTGGACGAATCAAAACCATGGACCTCAAAATGTTTGTGCATCTGTGTTGTCAGGCTGCTACAAAATATTAAAAAAAACAAATCAAAATTTACCAAAATGTAAATGTCATTGAAAACCCAAAGTTGAAATTAGAAGTATAGAATCGATTCATCAACCATAGAATTAATTTAAAGAACTATGATGCTTTTAAAATGACAAAAGCTCATAATCACACCAAATAGCTGCTGAAAAAAATTTTTTGTAACAAGAAACCCTAAAAAGAATGGCAAATTTGAAAAGTGAACAATGTCAAATTCACCAAAACTGAAATGTCATAAGAAACCCAAAGTGAAAAGTAAAAGCATAGAATCGATTCAATGACCATAGAAACAAATCAATGACCATGGACTCAAATCATTGACCATAGACTCAAATCACTGAACTTCGAAATTTTGGAAGTAACCATAGTTCATTATCAGACCTCACGATGTCAACGTAGATATCAAAAACAATACAGATGTGTTTTACCTCTCTGCTTCAAATAAGATCCATCAAGGGATGTTTGACAATGGACTCCTTGAAAACACTTGCATCGGCCTTAGTTTTAAGTCGTATTGACTATGGCAACATGGCTTTAGTCAGCTTAACTAAGGTAGCAACGCGGAGTATTCAATCCATAATCAATAAAACAGCCAGGCTCACTACAGGAGTAAGAAAATATGATCACATTACCCCTGTACTCAAGGAGCTTCACTGGCTGAAAAATGCTGAAAGAATTGAGTACAAAATTGCTCTGCAGATGTGTAAGTGCTTGTCCAACGAGGGTCTTGCGTATCTGACACGTGACCTAGTTCCAGTTGCTAGTCTGCCGGAAAAACGGAGAATGAGATCGGCTAAGTCAAAGGACGTTGTTCCCAACAAGTACAAGCTAAAATCATTGGGATTAAGAAGGTTCAGCGTCAGCGGACCTAAGTTGTGGAACAACCTGCCTAACAGCTTAAAATCTTCATTTTCGACAACATCATTTTTTAGATCTCTGATAACTTACCTGTTCACTAAATCCTTCCCTCCATCATAAAAATAATACTGGTCTTTTTTTAGAAATACTTTATTTTTATTTTCATTTATCTATATTTAATTTTTAATTTTTCACAATAATTTTAATTATAAACGTTTTTGAGTGGCCTCGAAACTCTACGGGGCTAATGCCACTATAATAATATTGGTTTTTGTATTGTATTGTATTGTTAAGTTTGCTCTTGGAATTTTCTTTGCATTTGTTTCGCAGCGTAAATCTTTTCTACAGTGCCACGACTAGCATGAAATACACATTGACTCTCTGGGATTATTGCGTGGTCTTTAATATGTCTAAACAGAAGATTGAGCAGCAAACGAGCAAAGGTTTTTTCAGCACTTGGTAGTAGAGTAGTTATCACAGAATTATACTTCGGTTATTATCACAGAATTATACCTTGGTAGTTATCACAAAATTTTTGACTCCCTTTAAGTTTGTAAACTGGAAATAAAAGTGCGTCTTTCAGTTATGGAGAACCAACTTATTCCTATATATGATTTGGAACAGAACTGTGAGTTTGCCGGTAAACAAAGATCCACGCTTTTTGTATACCTCTACTGAGATTAAGTCAGAACAAAGAACTTTGCCACTGCTGATATGTTTGATGGCTTTTTTAACTTCTACTTCTGAAAGATCGTAGAGTTTTACATTTTGGTCTATTTAGGGAATGAAATCTAATGCTTCCACATTCAGTTCAGTAAAACAATTCAAGACTTCATTGAACTTTTCAGACCTTCTAGTTGATGTAGGTTGATGTGGTAGATTTGAAATAATGTGCTTTGGTGTAGTAGGTGTGAAATGAGGTGTAATAGGAAAAGATTGATGTGGTATGATTTAATGTAGTGTGCTGTATTGTGGTGTGATTCGATTTGGTTTGATTAAATGTATTAAGATGCAGTGTTGTGTGATTCGAATTGGTCTGATTGAATGTGTTGTAATGTGGGTGGTATGCTGGGGCGTGGTTTGGTGTGATGTGGTTTAGTTAAGTGTAGTGTGATTTGGTGTAGTGTGGTGAGGTGTTATGTGGCAGGTTGATGATTTTTGTAGTGTGATGTGGTATGGAGTGGTGTGGACTATTCTGGCGTGGTGTAATATGGTGTTGTGTGGTGTCATGCGAGGTGTTTTTTTATATAATATGGTGAAGTTTCGTGTTATGAGATTATTTTCGGTGAAGTTTTCTGAGACTTGTTGTGATGTGTCCTTCTTTGGTGTGGGAGAAAGTATGATGTGGTTTGGTTTAATGTGTTGTATTGGGGTATGGTGTGGAAGAAGATGTGTTTAATTGATGTTAAATGAAGTGTGGTGTGTTGTGGTATCGTGAGTGTACTAATTGTGTTTTGGTGTGATTTGATCTGGCGTCGTATGGTTTTTCAGATATATCGTGGTGTGGTGTGATGTAATTTATTGTATTGTGTGTTATTGTAAATTTTGGTATGATATAATTTTTTGTAAGCTGTTGAGTAACGGTTTTCTTTTTGGACGAAATGGTTCATTGTCATATGGTGTTGGCTGGTATGAGTTGATGTGTTGTTCGGATTGGTCAAGTGTTATTTGGTGCAGAGTGTTTAAATAGGTTGTAGCCCAGTGTGTTTTTTTGGCGTAATGTGGGTTGGTCTAGTAAGATTTTTTTACTGTAGTTGAAAGTGTTAAGTTTTTAATTTGGTCTGGTGTGTTGAAGTGTTTTGAGTGTGAAGGAGTGGGTTACGGTGTGCTGTGATAGTTGGGGTGTGATGTGAGCCTTGTCTTCGAATAGAAGACGTGTGAAAGAAAGTGTGATGACGCTGGGTGATATGGAGTGTGTTGTATTAGGATGTTTAGTGGTTGATACGGTGTAGTGCGGTCTGATGCAATTTAGTGTGATGTAGCATGGTGGGTGTGGTGTAGTGTCAAATCCAATGTAAGTATATAGAGGTGTGGTGTTAGCTGGTTTGGTTTTTCATGGTGTGTTTGAATATATTTGATGTAGTGTAACGTAGTAAACTGTGGTTTGTTGTGCTTTGTTGCAGTGTGGTGTCAATTTTCATATAGGTATTCTGTGTAAGTTTTTGGTAGAGGTGTTTTTCTAGCGTGTTATGGCGTGGTGTAATGTAATTAGTGTGGTGTAGAAATATTTAAAAAGGCTTGGATGGTGGGTTTGGGTATGCTATAGTGTGATATGGTGTGAAATGTTGTTTTTCCGTGTGCGATTATCTATTGAATTTTTGGTGTGGTGTAGTGTGTTTTTCTAAGATGAGTCTTTTTGGGGTCAGATTTGTTGTAGTGTAATGCTGCTTTCAATGGTCTGGTATGAAGTGTTCTGTTGTGCAAAAACTGTTTGGTTTGGTTTGCTGAGTGAGGATTTTTGTTGCTTTTATATTGTGGAGAAGTGTGACAAAATGCAATTTTTCATAAAGGTTCGAATTACTTTTCTGTAGTGTGGTTTTCATGCTGTGAAATTTTGTGTTCAAGTTTTTTAAAAAAATTGTCAAGTGGCGTGCTTTGTTGAGAATCTGTATGGGTCAGAATGGGTTTTTTGAGATGTTGTCAAAGTGGCAGGTAGTGAGTTGTAAGGTAATAAAAGAACGTTCTTTTTGTTCCCTGTCTTTTTTGTAGCTCAGCCTTCTCTTTGTGCGTTAGTATAGCCTGGTCTTTGGTCGTGAAATGATTTAAAAATTGTTATGGGTTGCGAGCTGAAGTTGTGTAGTATAGAGTGATTAGATATGATGTGTTGGAATTTGGTTCAGTTTAGGTTTTTTTTTTGGCGTGGATCGATTTGTATTTCATATTGTTTAACAGTGTAGTTTTCTGTTGTTTATATGTAGTGGTTCATGCGGAATAGTTTTGTGTAATTCCCCGAGATGTATTGACTTGACGAATAGTGTGTTGTATTGCATTTTGGTGTGCAGAAATTCAGAGTGCTGTAATTTGAATTGCTTACTAAGACGGGGGAAAATGAATTCGTCTCTAGTGTTACATGGTTTGTTTATGTTTTCTGATGTAGTTTTGCATTTTCCTGTTGCGGGGTGCGGTTTTGTGAGGTTTTTTGGGATGGGTCTTGGTGAATATTATTATGATGTAGTGTGTCGTAGTTTAATGAGAACTGTTATGGTTTGTTGAGCTGTGTTGTAGTTTGATGCGATGTGTTGCGTTGTGGCTGAGGATGTTGTGTAGATGTTTATTTTTGGGATGATGAGTGACAGACGAAGTCCTTGGTTGGTTTTCAATGGGTAAAATGGAAAACCCTCATCTGTTGAGATATTCTTTTCAATTACAAAAATACTTTCGCAATTCCCCTATGGTTTGGTTAGACAGAATGTGATTTTGTTGACTACTTTTGTATGGTCTCAAGTGCTGTGCTGTGATACGTTTTAGATCGAGTTGGCTAGGTAAATCTTTTATGGAATGAATGGTTGAGTGTGTTCATATGTTTTGGTATCAATTGGCACTTTCATCCATAGAAGAATAGCTTTTATTTTTGGTGCCAGCATGAAATACCGCGATGGCAATAATATATATATCGGGCAATAGAAGCGATGTAGTTTTATTGCAGCAAAACTTACCAATAAATTTTTCAATAATTTGTTAATGAATTTTTTTGATGGTTTCGCATTAAAATTTCAAGAAAATGCTGACTTACAGTTTTTTGGCATTCTGGGACAGCATCTGTAATTCAATTAAAACATTGATTTTAGACTTTAAATCAAAGCACATCAGATTGCACTTTACATTGGAATGGGCCAATCATTATGCCGAAAGCAAAGATGTGTTAAACAAAAATCCATAAAGTTACGAGGAGTCAATTAAAAACAAGAATAAATTGACATTAAACAATAGGAACAAACTGATGATTTTGAGAAAGTTTGAGGTATGAATAAATCGGAATTAAATATAATAAATACTGAAACCATCTATCGATGCCAGGTTCTAAGAAGCACATGAAGAATACTTACCAACTCAACACACCAACGCACTGACACACGATAAAAACCATATTCTCAACTTTCTCATTCCAAAAATTCATCAAATTGTAGTGCACAAAACTTCCTCACATCTTACATTTTTTTCTTATCATCATCTCATCGCCTTATCAATCTCCCTCCCGTAAGTAAATGTCAAATTAGAAGCTATTAGTCTTAAGAAGATGATTAAAATAACTGGAAACTTTCAAAAACGACTTTAACAAAACTTTATTTTCCAACATTAACACTTCTACCATTGAGGAATATGTCTCTCTCTTTAACCAAACAAAAGTCACTCTTTTTGATAATCATTCCCTTAATAAGACAGGAATAATAAGACAGTAACCCATTCTAGAACGCCAACTCTCACATGAAAAATTGGAAAATAGACGTTTCCAGAGGAAAATGAAAAGGTATTCTAAAAATGTGTCACCGGAAGACAAGGTTCCCTATAATGAGGGTCAATTGAAGGCAAGAACTCATGAAATTATGTCTGCAAGGATTCGAGCAAGTGAGAATGAGTTTAAAGGTTCATCCTAAAGCCCACCCACTTTTTCACCAGGTTTCCATGTAATGTTTTGAACCCACTTTATCTTTCGAAGAAGGATGGTTGCCCAACATGTACAAAACAGCCTAAATCATTATATTTCTCGTGAAAACCAATTTCGCCTCCACTTCTCTAATTAACCACAGGCCAATATCAACTTTTTCAAAATCATCGAAAAAACCTTCATAATGCAGTTTCAACACATATTAACAACAACCAAAATCACGCTAGTCATCAGTCTGCATATCGACTCAACCATTCCACTGGAATAGCCACCATTGACGATAAACTATCATTTGATCAACACAGAACGTCTGTTAGTTGCTCCTCTAACTAGAACTTTCATGCCATCTTTCACTTTTGTCCATTCCTTACAATTGACATGACCTCAAACCTAGCCCGCTGTATAGTTGGACAACTGCAATTGCAAGTTTCATAAATCAACACATCACCAACAAATACGTCTACAGCAAGTAATGAAAAAAAACAAAAAGTGTGTATACCATAAACACGATTGACTATTGAGTCCACCATCATTCAAAAAGTTGCCTTTTTCAACTTCATTGTCGAATAAATGCTATACAAATGATTTGATTAGGTTAGAATAGATTGATTTCCAATGCGATCAAAACAAGTTTTCAAAATTATTTTGTTAATTTTAAAGTTTTTATCAACCTCTACACCA
>OX387261.1:1568102-1593102 GCA_947562095.1 Branchellion lobata
TTATTATTATTATTATTATTATTATTATTATTATTATTATTATTATTATCATTATTATTATTATTACTTTCCCTTTTTTTGCATACGATATAAGACCATTTGAAAGAAGTGGTTTGTATTTGAGAGGGCAAAATTTTCTGCTTTCATGAAATGTGAACAAACTGACAATGTTGACTAAATTTCTGTTTGGTCTCTGGTTTAAGCATCACTGTTATGAATGAGCTTTTCCGCCTTACTATTCACGAGGTTGTTGCAAAATCTTTACATCTGTTGGCTGTGTCATTGACGTTAATTAAAGAATTTCCAGTTAAAGTCTTGAAGCATTTTTATGAGGCATTTTAGGGTCTTTGTATGAGAATCACTTGAGACAAAACGGACGGCTCTGAGCTGAAAATTATTTCATAGGCTTGATGTGACTTTGCTTGGGAGGGGCTCAACTGTAAATGCGAGCTCGAATAAAGGTCAAACTATGAATTCATAAAAAGCATCTTTCAAGGTCGTGAGTATTCTTACAGTTCCTTCCAAAAGAACCACAGTGTCTAGTTGGTCTTGCTTCTGATATTGCTTGTGTTTTTTTAGCTGAAGATTTTGAAGATGGTGACTAAATTATTTGCAGGCGTCAAGAATTTCAACTGTGTCTCCATGAATGCTGTGTTGGTTTACAAAACTTTTTTGTGACGTGAGTTTGATGACGGTACACCTCGTGGGGTTGAAGTTCATCAACCATGTCAGCTACCATTTTTCCAAGACTGCAAGTTTGCTCCTAAAAATCCCTCGGTCGTGGATCTTCTCGATGATTTGAAGACCGCACTGTCATCAGCAATTGAATTGAAAAGCGTAGAGTAACCACCATATATTTTAGAGCGCGAGTGAAAAACTTGATTAGACACTTTTTGGTGATGGAAAGCATGAAACTTCAAAAAGGATCATATGACCTTGAAGTACATAGAACATTGGCAATTTAAAAATTTATCTACTTGTTTTTATATTTTTTACATTGTTATAGTTTAGGCGCCATTTGCAAGTCGTCCTTTTAAATCTAGCTCCTTAAATCAGTTGTTTTAGCCTGAAAAACTTTGAAAAAAAATGTATTATTTTGTATTCAATCATTAGTTTCAGATTTATTAAAGTTTTTTCCTATTTGTTTTCCATAAAAATTGGTTGCTTTAGATCGTCTTTATTTGAAACGGTGTAAGCGTAAGTTTATTTTTTTAAATTTGTTTATCGGATAATTTTTTTGCTATACCAAGGTTAGTAGCATTTCTTTATTTACGGGTTTTTAATTATTTGAATGGTAGATTTATTTTTGTATAATAATCCCAATGTGATCTTGCTTCTGGAAACCCGATTAGTGATAAATCGTCTTGGAATCGGCAGAAATCAGAAGAAGTGGAACTACCGAGGGAAAAGAGCAGGTAGGAAGGTCAAGGAAAGGTGCGCCAAACACATTAAAGACCGCCATGAACTGATTCCACTTGTTTCAAGACGCCACCAGACTCAGAAGACTGGATCTCCGGTTTTAATTGGGTTTCAGAACGTGAGATCACTGAACAATAAATTGTAAGATGTGGTAGGATTAATTCAGGACTAAAAAATGGATGTGATGTTTATGGCAGAAACATGGCATGATCCGGAGTCAATCAGCATAAGTAAGCTGCCGAGCCGGGGTCTTGTGGTCTTCGAGAAAGCAAGGCCAAGACTTCCCAAGTCAGTGAACACCCTGCTCACCAAACATGGAGGAGTGGCAGTGGCTTTCAACTCCATGTTCCGGGAAATTCTGTTAAAGTTAACTTTAACTGCCAGTTTTGAACATCTGTGTGTGAGAATAAGCTCAAGCTCCAAGTCAGTCATCGGATTGGTTGTTTATCGCAAAGGTGGTGCTTCTACATTGTTTTACAAGGAATTTGAAATCACATTGGGTAATTTGGCCACATAGAATGAAGAGGTTTTGATTCTGGATGATTTCATTTTTCACTTGGAGCAGTCTGACAACACAGATGCACAAACATATCTAAACATTTTGAGATCCCATGGTTTTGATTCATCCACAAAACAACCCACCCATTACCAAGGAGGATGGGTTGACGTGATAGCATCCAGGAAAAGTGTAAACATCAACTATGGTGATAGTGGCATTTCCGATCACAAGCTGCTTTTGTGCAGTTGTGAAATGCTCAAACCAACTCCCATCTATCGACAGCTCCAAATTAGACGTTGGAATTCTTTGGACACTGAAAAGTTTATTTCAGAACTAAAGCTGTCTCCGCTTTCAGCTGCCACAAGTCTTGATGTAGACTCAGCTTCTGACCTTTATAATTCCACTCTGTCAGGGATCCTTGACAAGATGATTCCTTTTAAGACCGTTAGAAAACATGAAAAACCTTCTGATCCATGGTTTGATTGGGAGTGTCGTACTCCGGAATGTCTGAAAAGGAGTTTAGAAAAGAGTGAGAATGATTTTGCCGCATGGATGGGTCAGAAAAAACTCTACAAAAAACTGTGTAGACACAAGCGTAAAGATTACTGGAATAATAAACTCAGTGAGACAAAAAACAAAACGGCTAACATTTGGAGGCACATTAATAGTGTCTCTGGTCGAGGAAAAAGATTTTCTGCTGACGGAATTCAGCCTGTTGAATTCCAATCTTTACTGTTGAAGAAATTTACATCAGCGAGGAACTTAATCCAAGCCAGAGAAAACCACATTTATTCAGCTTATGCACAAGAAGGAGGTTTCAGTAGGCTCCAGGATGTGGATGAGGATGAGCTTCTCAAGGCTATTCAGAAGCTTCCCAATAAACAGTGTGGGTCTGATCCAATACCCACTTGGCTTTTGAAAAAGATTTGAGGAATGTACCTTACCTTACCTTACCTTTCGTAAAAAGTATGGTCAATCAGTCTTTTTCTGAGAGAATTGTCCCAAAGTCTTGGAAATCGGCTCAGGTTACACCACTGTTGAACAAGCCTAGTCTTGATCACAACGTTGCTTCATCCTACAGACCCATCTCTAATCTGCCTGTTTTGTCCAAGCTCTCAGAAATGCTTGTTCTTAACAGAGTCATGAGCTCTTTAAATAATTCAAATCTTCTCCCTACCCACTAATCAGCTTACCGTCGTCATCATTCCACTGAAACGGCTGTCACAAAAGTGTATTCAGACATTCTTGGTGCAACCGATGATGGTAAGCTCTCCCTCCTCATACTGTTAGACTTGTCAGCTGCCTTTGACTTAGTTGATCACAGTATTTTGTTGAAAAAGCTAGAAAATACATATGGTTTTGATGGCTTCACACTGGAATGGTTCAAAAATTACTTGACTGACAGATCCTTCAATATACGCTGCAGTGGGACAAAATCGGTATTTGTTGACTCTTCAGTGGGTGTCCTACAAGGATCTGTTCTTGGACCATTGTTGTTTTCTCTATACACTGGAAACATTGAAAAAATAGTTTTGAAATACAAGCTGGGATTTCATCAATATGCCGATGACACTCAAATATATGGCCACTGCAATAATGAAGGCACAGAAGAATTTCAGATAAGAGTGTCTGAGTATGTAGATCAAATCGCATCTTGGATGGGAGCCAATTATCTCAAGCTCAACAGTGCGAAGACTTAGGTGATCTGGTTCTCTTTTCGTCGGAATCTGACAATATTCCGAGCTATTCTGTCCGTGTATTAGAAAGCAACATCTTTACATCAAAATCTGTAAGGAACTTGGGAATATCTATGAATAGAGAACTCACGATGTCAACGCAGATATCAAAAACAATACAGATGTGTTTTACCTCTCTGCGTCAAATAAGATCCTTCAAGGGATGTTTGACAATGGACTCTTTGAAAACACTTGCATCGGACTTAGTTTTGAGTCGTATTGACTATGGCAACATGGCTTTAGTCAGCTTACCTAAGGTAACAACGCAGAGTATTCAATCCATAATCAATACAACAGCCAGGCTCATTACAGGAGTGGGAAAATATGATCACATTACCCCTGTACTCAAGGAGTTTCACTGGCTGAAAATTGATGAAAGGATCGAGTACAAAGTTGCTCTGCAGATGTATAAGTGCTTGTCCAACGAGGGTCCTGCGTATCTGACACGTGACCTAGTTCCAGTTGCTAGTCTGCCGGAAAAACAGAGACTGAGATCGGTTGAGTCAAAGGACGTTGTTCCCAAAAAGCACAAGCTAAAATCATTAGGATTAAGAAGGTTCAGCGTCAACGGACCTAAGTTGTAGAACAAGCTGCCTAACAGCTTAAAATCTTCAAGTTCAACAAATTAATTCGGTAGTTCTCTGAAGACTTACCTATTCAATAAATCATTCCCTCCATCATAATAATAATACTGGTCTTTTATTTTTATTTTCATTTATTTACTTCTTTTCTTTAATTTTTAATTTTTCACAATAGTTTTAATAATAGACGTTTTTGAGTGGCTTCGAAACTCTACGGGGTTAATGTCACTATAATAATATTCGTTTTTGTATTGTATTGTATTGTATTTATAATTTATATTTAATTAATTTTTTAAAAATTATTGTTGTCTTCATTGGTATTTCTTTTCAAAAACACTTTAAATAATTTTTTTAAATTTTACTCATCAATATTAACTTACTAAGATATTCGAGCCACAAACTGATTACGTAATCAGAGCCTAGTGCAAGTCTCAGTCAACGGAAACTTGTTGTTTATACCGTGGACCACTAGCCTGGTTCCTAATTCTTAGTGAAAAAACTAAAGTTTTTGAACATTGTGATTTTTGCTAAACAATTGTTCTGATTAGACTAGATTTCGCTTAAAGTTTTTCTTTCTACATTATTTGAGTGCTTGTCCTACCTATTCAAATCATTTTCATTTCAAGTTTTCGTTTTTTTCACTTTATCTATAGTTTTAACAAATGATTATAAAAAAATAACTGGATTAAACTGAATTTTTATTTGAGTCTTTCAACCTTCTGTTTTGCTCTTTTTTCATAGCTTTGCGTTTTATTTTGTTTTTTTCTAGGTGGAACAACTCGAAAAAACATCGCAAAAGGAAAAAAAGTCAAACAATCCTCAACCTATCGAAACTATTCTCCAAAACTTGCAATTGATAATTCTGTAGGAACAAGTGCATTTACACTCAATCAAACAAAAGCTTGGTGGCTTTTAAATTTTGGTGCACCTCATTTTATTGATGAAGTGTATTTATACGTAGGAAATACGTAAGTGATTGGTTTTTCCGTTTAAGCTCTGCTTTAGATTTTAGAAGCCTAACTTTCAAATCAAATTTTGATTCGTTGGTTTTTATATAAACTTCCAATTTTTTTTTGAAGTCAATAATATGGCATAAAAGAATTAAATTGTTTTTTAATTTTGCTTTTGTCAGATCATGTGAAGTCATTTTGAGAGGTGCTGAAACTGAATTCTACACTCATTTCAAATTTTGCAAAGATAAAAGAATGAAAAAAAACTATCAGACATATGAATGTCAGCCAGAAAAAGCTTACGTGTATGTGGAAGTGTTTACATATAATAACTTCATCCAGATTTACGATGTTATAATTTATGGAAGTGAGTGCTTACTTTTATCAAAAGAATTTTGATCTACGCAAATTTATCATTGAAACTTAGAATCAACTTAAAACTTATTTGATCACGTTTGAAAACAAGAAATAAAAAATTTTCAAACATAATCATTTTCACAAAATATTAAAACCCTTATTAAAACCAGACGATGAAAAACAACGCCCAAAAAAAAGTAGGAGTTTGTTTTTCTCTGGTGTGCTTGTTTATGAAACACCACAAACTTTTCATTTTGTTTCAGCACTCATTCATTTTGTTTGATTCAAAAATAGTGTGATTAAAAAAATGAATAAAGTTTTTCAAAAATTATAGTCAAAACAATGATGCTGGAATGGAATACTAAATTTCATTTAATTTTTTTCTATTAAGTTACATTATAACTGCAAATGTTTTTATAGTGGCATTAAAATTTCAAAGTTCCAAAGGCTTTTTCAGCAAAACACATGAAGCTGAATTCAACTTCACACACAGTGAAACTTTGTTGAATCCATGAGTAAAAATCTTCAATAGAACTCATCTGTTTTTTTATGAATCATATTTGAAGTGGAAAAATCAACCACATCTGCATTGGATTTGAATTGATCATTAAAGTGCATGCATCTTTTGATGGAATTATGTTGCTTCCCATTATGACTGTGAACTAAGTAGGTTCGGAAATCTTTAAATATCTCGTGGGTCTGTTGAAGTTCTTTTCTCTCTTTAAAACCAAGACTAAAATGGCTGTTCATAAGAGATGGGTGTATAATATTCAATTTAGTTTTTGAATGAATTTATTAATGGTTATGTTCTGATTCTGTAGTCAATTTTGCTTTTTCTATCTACTTGGACTTTTAATTATTTCAACTTTTATTAAAAATTTGAAATTCATTCGTTATTTGTGAAATTTCAAGCAACTTCAAACAATGAAAAAGTTTCTTCATGTGCTTATAAGCTATATAAATTCAAATTCTCAAAGGTGTCATTGATTTGAGATGTGGTCAATTTTGTCTTAATTTTCATTTTGGGTTTCTCATGATAATATAATTATTATGAAGTTGATTTTGTATCTTCAACTTGTTTTTTGCCAATCTTTCTAGGGTTTCTATTGAGATTAAATAATGACATTTTCCGGTAATTACCTGATTGAACATAAGCTATTATAAAATTATCAAAGTTTGTTAATTTGAATTTTTTGTCACTGTTGTTCCTTTTCTACAAAAACACTTTTTTATGATATCACAGTTTTGGTTACTTTCTCTTTGTTTTTTTAATGCAATGTTTTTTTCATTTCGACGTATTCTGTAACAATCAACATTTTTCAATTGTTGAAATATATATGAGTAATTTTCATTTTGTACCCTTCAGTATTTATTTAATTTGAACCAGATTTTTTTTTTGTTTATGAGCTTTTTTTTTTCATTTCACTTTAAATCATTGTAACTTTTCAGGATTTTCAACACCTCTGTGCCTTCTGCATGATGATTGGCCTCTATCACTGCAAATTCTTTTTTTTATAGTCTTTATTGAATCAAATCCACACAAACGCTGGAAATAGCACAGAAGGTGGTGAACAATCAAAATGAAAGAGAAAAAATTGAAATAAACAAAAACTTAATTTCATAAGAATTGTCAAGTGTCTGTTGCAAAAGATCAAAAATTGACTACAGAATCAAATTTATAAATCTCAAAATATAGTATTGAGTCATAGTTTATATTGAATGACTATTGAAGAATGTTTCATCAAATTAACCAAAAATGAAAATTCAAAAGGTTCTAGAAAATTCAAAAGCAGAATTTTCTATTAACTCAAATTTATGAGTTTTAAAATTTGAAATTTGAATCATATCTTAAAACCACAAGGCCTAACTTGCAAAGTTATTTCAAGTTTTTTCTTTATTTTTTTTATTTTCCTTCTCAGCCATTTCTTATATTTACAAGGAAGTTTGAGTGGATGAGCCCAGGTTTGACTTCTAAAAGCGGCAACTCATTCAAAGTAAAGATGCCGTTCCAGAGTGTTCCGTTGTTTAGTAAGAAAAAGCGGTTAAAACTCTTTCTATGGGAGCAACTTAGAACCCAGTGCTGAATGGCACATTGGAAATTTTTAGATTAGATCAGATTAGCTCAGATAAAACAATAATCAAAAAAAAAATTTAACAGGGTTGTAACGGAAACCGCTTTTCGAAAAAAATTCACACTTTTTCTAAAAGAAACACTGATTAATTAATTTTCATGTGAAAACGATGGGAATGAAATTTTCAACTTTTCAGTTGTTTCAACATGATGTTGTAATCTACAAAATCAAAATCCTTTGACAAGTTTGACAATTTTGATAGTTTACATCATCAGTTGTACAAAGGATGTCTGAGTACACCATTATAGCAGTTGACTTTTGGCTTTAAAAAATTGGTGTTGTAAAGTAATAAATAAATTATTGTCGTAGACCTAAGAAAAACCGCTGATAATACGGTCGTACTCGGTTGCACACAATCATCCTAGTGTCTTCATTTTTTCATATAAATAGATAAATGTGTTGGTGTACAACTAGTTTGAAAAATAAAAAAAACATTATTGGTTTTAAAAAAAATAGTCGTGTGATTTCTGAAAAAGCATTTTAATATTAAAATCAACAAAATATTTAAATCTATTTAAGTTAAATGCAAAACTATTCCAGTCTGAACTTAAAAAATAAAACTTCAGAATTGAGTTTAAAATTTTGAACACTTTTTGATTTCAAATAATTGAAAGGTAATTCAACAGATTATTACACCATGAACACTAGCGATATTTTAATTTCTTTGTCGACATTTTAATATAGCCGTTTTCTCAAGTAGTGTACCTCTTTTTATTTCGTCATTGAGAAAATTTAACAGTTTTTGTTTTCATCCTTAAAACAGTTACGGCAGCGACCACTCCAACCACTTCTGATCTGAAACAAACTAAACCACCACCGGAATTAACAGGGTAAAATTTATCTGAACAACCCAACCAAAAAAGTATGACGACGTGAATTCAACTTTTCCATATATAGTTGTTCTTTACTTACTTATGATGAAAATTTTTTTGACACACTCTTTTCACGACAGTGACCACTATAATTACTTTTACCCAAAACAAACTAAAATACAACTGCTAACAACAACAGAACTTTCAATTGGAAAGAAAACTTATAAACAAGGTATTTCTAAGCGTTAAAATCTTAGTCCATAATTTTCGTGTGAATCTTGTTAAACTCAACAATATTTTACATAAGTCTGTTTTTATTATGTAATTTTAAGTTTTTCCAATACCTTCTAATTTATTTACTATAAAAAAATTTATAAAAAATCACTTTTTTGATTTTAATTTTGTTTCAAGTCTAAATTGTTTATTTCAAAAATTATTTGTTGCAAGGAATATATTTTTGTGTAGTCTTTTTTTGAAAAAAGCCTAAAGTTTTCATAGATTAAAATGAAAACCAAAACAGCTAAAAAAAGTTCAAATGTAATTTTTTACACAAAAACGTTGTTGATAGTGGCCTCGAAACTTTACGGGGTTGATGCCACTATATTAATATTCGTGTTTGTATCGTATTGTAATGTATTGATAGTTTTTTTACACATGCGTTTTCTCAACTTTTTTTTATAACTCTTTCAAGGTTCTTATACAATTAACGGCCGCTTGGATTCAAACCCTTCACTTTTGACTATTTTTCCAAAGTTTGAACCACACCACTACGTCTTTTCATTCTTATTCAAACTTTTCTATTATCATTCTTTTGAGAGAAGTCATGCTTAGTTATACAGAAAAAAACGCAAAACAACATGTGAATTTTGAACAGGTATTTTGGTATGCGTTGCCAACGTGGTATGCGTTGCCAAAGTGATGCGAGTTTTAGCCGCTGAGTTTTCATTCTTCAAATTTCACTATTTTAATCATTTAAAAAAAAATTTTCTTGATTTTTCAAAAAATTAACCTTTCATTGTGTTTAAGATTTTTTTAAAATTTTTTCTCGCGATTTGTTCATTCCGATTGTTCATTATTTTTAATTTGAACTTTTTTTTTACAATTTGTTATAAATTTAATGCTGACTTTCCTGACTGATAACTTTTTGTTTTTGTATATTTCAATGTTTTCTTTTTTAGTTCGATTGTTCGCCGTGTTTTTGTAACATTTCAAGCGCATGTCTGGGCTTGATATAATAAAAGACTATAAAAAAAACTAAAAAAAAACAGTGCCTGACTCATAGACACTTATTTTATGATTTTTGACATTATTCTTTTTAATCTATGAGGTTTACGCATAATTCTGTAGTACAATTTTTCTGAATTATTTTTCTGTTTAAATCAGGTATTTCAAATTAATTTGTTTATGTAATTGAAGTTTTTGAAGTTAAAAAAATTTTTCTCTGTTTTTTTAATTATCTCAAGAAAAATTTAATTTTCAGAATTTTTACCTTTTTATGTGAAATGGATTGTTTTGTTTGGTTTTGCATTAATTTCCATTAGTTCTACTTTTTACATGTGAGTTCTGGAATCTAAAGAATGTTTTATAAAAAACATTGAAAGCAAACTATAGAAATACTTCGTAAAAATTAAAATGAAATAATAATGAATAAAACGTTACAATCATTCCTCAGAAACAGAATTATAAACAAAACGACTAAAGTGCTAACTGAAGCAGAAGAAAGAATGAAAAAAAAAACAGAGATATTCCGAAGCTTTCCACTTTTTAATAGCTTCGCAGTTCACGAGTGTTTGGTCTTGACGATAACCTTGAAAGTAAAGCTTTCAAAAATATCACAAAAATATAATGCCAGAAGATCAAAAACTCAAAATGTAAAAGCAAGGAAACGAAAAAATTTCAAGAAATCGAGCGTATGGTACCAAAAAATGAAAGATGAAACAAAGAAAAAATGCAAAATTATATTCATAATCAATTATAAATTAGTTTGAGAAGCTTATCGTGAAAAAGAGAAACCATTTTGATAAAAAAATATGATGAAATGTAAAAATAAAATAAAAACACTTTTCAAATACTAAAAGCTATTTTGAATTTAGTCCAAAATAAAAAGTAAAAAAAAAATTATTAAAAAGTTTTCAATAAAATTTGTAACATGTTAATGGTAAAATGTAAAACATGAAAATATGAAAAACAGTTAAATTTACTAGCTCAAAGAATATCTAAGAAAAAAGACAAAAAAATTGAAATAAATTATCAAAAATTTTGAATTTAAAATGAAATAAAAAACAAAAAAAAATTTAAAAAAATGAATAAAATTTATAATCTGAGTTTTTTTCAAACAAAAATGAGCTCACAACTAAATTAAAAATCCAAAAATCGTAAAAGTATTTTGAAATTATTTGTTTTGTGAAAGTACTTTGAAGATTCATCTTGTGTCTCAACATCTGCTCCATCAACTAACATCTTCCATTCATCCCACACCTTTTTCAATCAGCCAAAGACATGGCGTTCTTACCAAGTCTTCGATAGACCAACTTTTGAATTTATTTCATTTAATATTTTTTGACAGGTGACACTGAAAGTGAAAATAAATTTCCAAATTTTTTCAATTGTTTTTTCATATAATTTAATACTGTTAAATATTTCAAATTCATCACATACTTAATCTTTAGTGTTTTTCTATCATAAACTTATCAGAAAACATTGAAATTTTGTGAATTTCTTCTAATTATTTTTAAAATTTGAATTACTTCATATCAACATGAAATTGAAACGAAATGTATAAATTTAAAAGTTCTAGAAAGACAAAGTTATGAATGGAAAAAAATTAATTCACTAGAATATTATGATTTTTGATAATCATAAGTATTTCTTATACTTAATCTAGAAAAACCAAAAAAAACAACATTTTAAGGTTATCATATTCTGAAACAGTACATTTTTGAAAAGTTTATTCAATAATTTTCAAAATTGCAGGGCTGTTTCTCAAATTTTTTTCAAGGGTTGGAAGCAAACAATTATAAGTGTTAAAGACTAAGCATGTAGCGCTATTGAAAGCTTTAGTGGAAGTTTGTAGCGTGGTCTCTGAGAGTCCATAGTATAAAGAGCTAAAAGTGTCAATGCGGAACAAAGGGAGAGAAGAAATTACTAAGTTGATGGTTGGATTGTCTAAGGAAGATTTCCGTTGTTTGATATGAAAAAGATTAAAAAATGATAAAGCTACATTTTTGGTATTAGAGAATTTGAAAAGTCAAAAATAAAGCTCAAACTATGGATGGTGGAAAAAAGGGCAAGTGAAAAGTTTGATGAAAAATCAAGTATGAAAAAAGATCCAATAAGTCGAAAGACATGCTAAAATGAATAAGATCAAACTTTGAAGGATTGAGTTTGAAAAACAGAGAATCACACCAAAAATTATTTCGCTATTATGAGAAAAAAGAATGAAGCTAGTAGAAAATAAGTTAATTAGGAAATGAAGTTAAAATAAAAGAGTCATCGGCATGAAGTTGACTATGAAGAGTGAATGATGAAATAAATTTCGTGGATTCAGAAGTAAAAAAAAGAAAAAACCGAATACACCAAATTGAAATAAAGAAAAAATAAAAGGAAAGTTGTATAAAGATACTACAGAACTTCTGTTGGAAAGGTAAAAAAGATCCATTTAAAACAAGAACCAGAAAATTCAAAAGATCAAAATTGTTATAATTTTTGAAAAACAAACGCACATCAAGTGATTTAGAAATGGATTTTATTCCAGGCTAGTGAAGGAGAACGTAGTTAAGCCTTATATGTTATAAAGTTAAAAGTTTCTGTTAAATCATGTACTTCAGGACCAGAGTCCGAATGATTTAAGTATTTTAAGCGCGTGAAAAGGTTGATAGATGGAGGTTACTGCTAACTCTTGAAAACAAATATTAATTGAAAATGCAAACATCACTTTTATTTCAAGATAGTTAGGAGAAATGTATTTTTATTGATACTTTTTCAATTGATTTCATTCCTGTTTATACTCTTCCTATTGATACTCTTCCTATTGATAAGTTTTCTATTGATGGGCCAACAAACTCATTTTGACTACGATTGATTTTTGTGATTAGTCTCGGATGATCCGGATTCCAGATAGTATTTTCAAATAAGAATTTTCCAGTATCACAACTTATTTCATTCCCAAATTGTTTTTTTTTAATTTGTCAATAGTTGCATCAAATGGAGAACGATTCGATAGAAAACATCATATTTTTATTTTGAAAGCGACATTTTATATGAAGAACAAATGCCAGCTGATTTCCACCCATCCGTTTAGCAGCACGAAAAACCGTTCATTTGGGAGAGCTTTTTAAACGTGGAAAAAACTCACATTACGAATGTGTTGCTTAATTTACTATTCTTTATAATAACAGCTTCAATATTCTTTCATAGAATAGCGTCATTAAAAAAAGCAACATCTTGAGATGTAATTGAATTCAAAATTTCTTGTGTAGTGAAAAAAATGTCCTATCAATTAAATGATCAAGTTTACTGATAACAATTATTTTGTCACCATCTAATCTTTTTTGGAGTTTCTGGTTCTTGTTTTGAATAAATTTCTTTTTATTCAATACAATACAAAACAAAAACAAATATTATTATAGTGGCATTAACCCCGTAGAGTTTCGAGACCACTCAAAAACGTCTCATTATTAAAACTATTGTGAAAAATTAAAAATAGAATGAAATAAGTAAATAAATGAAAATAATAAAAAATATTTCTGAAAAAGAACAGTATTATTATTATGATGGAGGGAAGGATTTATTGAACCGGTATGTCTTCAAAGATCGACAAAATGATTTTGTTGAACTTGAAGATTTTAAGCTGTTAGGCAGGTTGTTCCACAACTTAGGTCCGCTGACGCTGAACCTTCTTAATCCTAATGATATTAGTTTGTGCTTGTTGGAAACAACCTCCCTCGACTAAGCCGATCTCAGTCTCTGTTTTTCCAGCAGATTAGCAACTGGAACTAGGTCACGTGTCAGATACGCAGGACCCTCGTTGGGTAAGCACTTATACATCTGCAGAGCAATTTTATACTCAATCCTCTCATCAATTTTCAGCTAGTAAACCTCTTTGAGTACAGGGTTAATGTGCTCATAGTTTTTACTCATGTAATGAGCCTGGCTGTTGTATTGATTATGGATTGAATACTCTGCATTGTCACCTTAGGTAAGCTGATTAAAGCCATGTTGCCATAGTCAATACGACTTAAAACTAAGGCCGATGCAATTGATTTCAAGGAGTCCATAGTCAAACATCCCTTAATGGATCTTATTCGACGTAGAGAAGTAAAACACATCTGTATTGTTTTAGATATCTGCGTTGACATCGTGAGGTCTCTATCCATAGATATTCCCGAGTTCTTTAAGGATTTTGATGGAAAGATGTTGCCTTCTAATACACGGACAGAATAGCCAGAATATTTTTCAAATTCCGACAAGAAGAGAACCAGATCACTTCAGTCTTGTCACAGTTGAGATTGAGACAATTGGCTCCCATCCAACATGCGATTTCATCTACACACCCAGACACTTTAATCTGCATTTCTTCTGTGCCTCCATTATTGCAGTGGCCATATATTTCAGTGTCATCAGCATATTGATGAAATCCCAGCATGTTTTTTATAACTATTCTTTCAAGGTGTAAAGATAAAACAACAGTGGTCCAAGAACATCTTCTTGTGGGACACCCACTGAAGAGTCAACAAATTCCAATTTTGTCACACTGCATCGTACATTGAAGGATCTGTCACTCAAGTAATTTTTGAACCATTCCAGTGTGAGACCATCGAAACCATATGTGCTTTCTAGCCGTTTCAACAAAATACTGTGATCAAGTAAGTCAAAGGCAGCTGACAAGTTTAACAGTATAAGGAAGGAGAGCTTGCCATCATCAGCTGCACCAAGAATGTCTGAATACATTTTTGTCACAGCGGTTTCAGTGGAATGAGAACGACGGTAAGCTGATTGGTGGGTGGGAAAAAGATTTGAATTATTTGAATAGCTCATGACTCTGTTGAGGACAAGCTTTTCTGAGAGCTTGGACAAAACAGGCAGCTTAGAGATGGGTCTGTAGGAAAAAGCAACAGTGGTATCAAAACTAGGCTTTTTCAAAAGTGGTGTAATCTGAGCCCATTTCCATGAATTTGAGACACTTCCCTCAGAAAAAGACTGATTGATCATAATTTTTACAAAAGGTAAAATCATTCTTGAAATCTTTTTCAAAAGCCAAGTAGGTATTGGATCACGCTTGTGTCTACACAGTCATTTGTAAAGTTTCTTCTGACCCAGCCAGGCAGCAAAATCATTCTCACTCTTGGTCTTCATGTTGATCCTTTCTAGATTCCTTTTCAGTTATTTTGAAGTACGACACTCCCAATCAAACCATGGATTAGAACGTCTTTCATGTATTCTAACGGTCTTAAAAGAAGTCATCTTGACAAGGATCCCTGACAGAGTGGAATTATAAAGATCAGAAGCTGAGTCCACATCAAGACTTGTGACAGCTGAAAGCGAGACAGCTTTAGTTCTGAAATAAACTTTTCAGTGTCCAGAAATTTCCAAGGTCTAATTTGAAGCTGTCGATAGATGGGAGTTGGTTTGAGCATCTCACAACTGTACAAAAGCACCTTGTGACCAGAAATGCTACTATCAACCCGATTAGCGGTAAATCATCTTGGAATCGGCAGAAATCAGAGGAAGTGGCACTACCGAGGAAAAAAAGAGCAGGTAGGAAGGTCAAGTGAAGGTGTGCCAGACACAATAAAGACCACCATGAACTGATTCCATTTGTCTCAAGACGCCACCAGGCTCAGAAAACTGGGTCTCCAGTTTTGATTGGGTTTCTGAACGTGAGATCACTGAATAAAAAAGTGGAAGATGTGGTAGAATAATTCAGGACTATAAAATGGATATGATGTTTATGGCAGAAACATGGCATGACCCGGAGTCAATCAGCATAAGTAAGCTGCGAAGCCGGGGTCTTGTGGTTTTATAGAAAGCAAGGCCAAGACTTCCCGAGTCAGTGAACATCCTGCTTACCAACCATGGAGGAGTGTCAGTGGCTTTCAACCCCATGTTCCGGGAAATTCTGTTAAAGTTAACTTTAACTGCTAGTTTTGAACATCTGTGTGTGAGAATAAGCTCAAGCTCCAAGTCAGTCATCGGATTGGTTGTTTATCGCAAAGGTGGTGCTTCTACATTGTTTCACAAGGAATTTGAAATCACATTGGGTAATTTGGCCACATACAATGAAGAGGTTTTGATTCTGGATGATTTCATTTTTCACTTGGAGCAGTCTGACAACACAGATGCACAAACATATCTAAACATTTTGAGGTCCCATGGTTTTGATTCGTCCACAAAACAACCCACCCATTACCAAGGAGGATGGGTTGACGTGATAGCATCCAGGAAAAGTGTAAACATCAACTATATTGATAGTGGCATTTCTGAGCATAAGCTGCTTTTGTGCAGTTGTGAGATGCTCAAACCACTTTCCATCTATCGACAGCTCCAAATTAGACGTTGGAATTTGTTAGACATTTGAATGTTCATTTATGAACTAAAACTGTCTCCGCTTTCAGCTGCCACGAGTCTTGATGTGGACTCAGATTCTTACCTTTATAATTCAATTCTGTCGGGGGTCCTTGACAAGAATACTCCTTTTAAGACCGTTAGAATACATGGAAGACGTTCTGATCCATGGTTTGATTGGGAGTGTCGTACTTAAAAATGTCTGAAAAGGAGTTAGGAAAGGATCAACATGAGGACCGTGAGTGAGAATGATTTTGCTGCATGGATGGGTCAAAAAAACCCACGAAAGACTGTGTAGACAAAAATGTAGAGATTACTGGATTAATAAACTTAGTGATCCAAGAAACAAAACGGCTAACATTTGGAGCCACATTAATAGTGTCTCTGGTCGAGGAAAGAGATCTTATGTTGACGGAATTCAGTCTTTTGAATTCCAATCTTTTTTGTTGAAAAAAGTTTAGTTAGCGAAGAAATCAATTCGCGCCCGAAAAAAACCTATTTATCTAGCTCATGCACAAGAAGGTGGTCTCAGTAGGCTCCAGGATGTAGATGAGGATGAGCTTCTCAAAGCTATTCAGAGGCTTCCCAACAAACAGTGTGCGTCTGATCTAATACCCACTTGGCTTTTGAAAAAGATTTCAAGAATGATTTTACCTTTTGTAAAAAGTAAAGCTCAATCAGTCTTTTTTGTGAGGGAGTTGTCCTAAAGTCTTGGTCATAGGCTCAGGTTACACCACTGTTGAACAAGCCTAGTCCTGATCACAACGTTGCTTCATCCTACAGACCCATCTCTAATCTGCCTGTTTTGTCCAAATTCTAAGAAAGTCTTGTTCTCAGCAGAGTCATGAGCTATTTAAATAATTCAAATCTCCTCGCCACCCACCAATCAGCCTACCGTCGTCATCATTCCACTGAAACGGCTGTCACAAAAGTGTATTCAGACATTCTTGGTGCAGCCGAAGATGGTAAGCTCTCCCTCCTTATACTGTTAGACTTGTCGGCTGTCTTTGACTTAGTTGATAACAGTATTTTGTTAAAACGGCTAGAAAGCGCATATGGTTTTGATGGTCTCACACTGGAATGATTCAAAAATTACTTGAGTGAAAGATCCTTCAGTTTACGCTGCAGTGGGACAGAATCGGATTTTGTTGACTCTTCAGTAGGTGTCCCACAAAGATCTGTTCTTGGACTATTGTTGTTTTCTCTATACACTGGAAACCTTGAAAGAAAAGTTATGAAATACAAACTGGGATATCATCAATATGCCGATGACACTCAAAAATATGGCTACTGCAAAAATGAAGGCACAGAAGAATTGCAGATAAGAGTGTCTGAGTGTGTAGATGAAATCGCATCTTGGATGGAAGCCAATTGTCTCAAGCTCAACAGTGAGAAGACTGAGGTGATCTGGTTCTCTTCTATTAACTATGGCAACATGGCTTTAGTAAGCTTACCTAAGGTAGCAACGCAGAGTATTCAATCCATAATCAATACAACAGCCAGGCTCATCAAATGAGTAAGAAAATATGATCACATTACCCCTGTACTCAAAGAGTTTTATTGGCTGAAAATTGATGAAAGGATTGAGTATGAAATTGCTCTGCAGATGTATAAATGCTTGTCCCACGTGGGTCCTGCGTATCTGATACGTGACGTAGTTCCAGTTGCTATTCTGCCGAAAAACCGAGACTGAGATCGGCTAAGTTATAGGACGTTATTCCCAACAAGCACAAGCTGAAATCATTAGGATTAAGAAGGTTCAGCGTCATCGGACCTAAGTTGTGGAACAACCTGCCTAAAAGCTTAAAATCTTCAAGTTCAACAAAATCATTTTGTAGATCTCTGAAGACTTACCTGTTCAATAATTCATCCCCTCCATCATAATAAAAATACTGTTCTTTTTTAAAAATATTTTTTTTTCTTTTCATTTATTCACTTATTTTATTTTATTTAAAATTTTTCACAATAGTTTTAATAATAGACATTTTTGAGTGGCCTCGAAACTCTACGGGGTTAATTCCGCTATAATAATATTTGTGTTTGTATCGTTTTGTATTGTATTCTACACTTAAGGAAAATATTCTTCAACTGCTGCTTAGTTTGGTCGACTAGAATACAATTTTCTTGTCTAGTTTTGTGTGTTTTTTGTTCTATGTTGTGATTCCTTTTAACTTAATTTTGCAGAAGAAAATTTTTCGTGGAATAATTAGAAAATTGTGTATTTTGTGTCTTTTTATAATCTGTGACTCTTATCACTGGAAGATTGGCTGATTCCTTTGGTTGATTTCAGCATGGAGTTCTGTGATGACACTTTCATTCCTATCAATAAGAACAATTTAGTTTTGAATAAAGCACAACCTTCCAATAAAGGCTCTAATAAAAAAAAATTTTAGTTCAAGAAGTATTTTGACAAATTTTGAGAAATAATTATGCAAAATATCAAAAGAATTAAACAAATATAATTTTCGAAACCTCCCAAACCACAAAAAAACAAGGTATGAAATATTTTTAATACAATACAATGGCTTGATGAATGTTTTGAGCATTAACCCATCAGGATTGCAAAAGTGATGGGTTTTAAAAAAAATAAATTAATTATTTGATTATTCGAAAAAAAAAAAAAAAAAACTTCTCTATGTCGTTGAAAGTATATGTATAAAAATAAATCAAATCCAGACATTGTATGAAAAATCCACCATGCATGAGAAATTGAAAATAAACTTAATTAAACTTGCTCTTCATTTCTATAATGAAGCTTAATCAAATCACATCCAAATATTTTTCATAGTTTTCAGTGAAGCAAATTCCGACAATCGCTAGAAATGGTGCAAAACATGGTAAACAATCGAAATAATAACAAATGAAAGTAACGATAACTGTGTTTCAATTGTCTCTTGCATGAAATCAAAACTTGATTATAGATTCAAAATTAGGAATCTTATTTATTTTAATTTAATTAGAGTTTATATTGAATAATTATTGCAGAATGTTATTTCAAAATAACAAAAACTGTTTTGTTACGAAAATTCTAAAAAAATCAAAAAAATTTTTTTAGAGAATCAACTTAATGAGTTTTGAAATTTGAGATTTTGAAATACTCATAACTTACTCATAACTTAAAGTCACATAATACAACTATTGGAGAATTTAATTTAGAATAATTTATCTTGTCTCCTTTTTTCCTTTTCAGCCACTTTTTATATTCACATGGATGTCACACCAACCCTACCAGTCAGCTTACCATCGTCATCATTCTATTGAAACGGCTTTCACAAAAGTTTATTCAAACATCCTTGGTGGAGACGATGTTTTAAATCTAAATATTGTTAGATCATCAACTGTTTTTGACTTAGTTGTTTGCAGTATTTTGTTGAAAAGGTTTTTAAGCATATTGTCAACGCAGATATGATAAACCATAAAGTTTTATTTCTGCCTCCAATAAAGTCCATCAAAGTAGATTTGACGAAAAATTCTTTAAAAACAATACAAATTTTTCATTATTATAGTGGCATTAACCCCGTAGAGTTTCGAAGCCACATCACATCATCTTTAGTGTTAGGTTTTGCTTACTATGGCAACATGTTTTTAGTAAACTTTTTCAAGGTAGCAGCGCAGAGTATCCAATTCATAATCAATACAACAGCCAGGCACATTACAAGCGTAGTGAAATTTGATCACATTACTTCTGTACTTAAAAAATTATACTTACTAAGAATTTAAGAAAAAATTGAATTTAAAAATGTTTTTCAAATGCACAAGTGTTAGTCAAATGAGGGTCTAGTGTATCTGACACGTGACCAGGTTACAGTCTCTAGTCTGCCTGAAAAACTCAAACTACGATCAGCTGATTAGAAAGATGTTTCCAACAAGCTGAAAGCTGAATTATAAGGATTGAAAAAATTTATTCTCAAAGGAGCCAAGTTGTGCTCAACTTTTTAATTCTTCAAGTTCAATTAACTCTTTTAATCGATCTCTGAATACCCACCTGTTCAATATTTTTATTTCAGTATTTCAGTTTCTCCTTTATAAAAATTCCAAGTTTTCTGTTTTTTGCAATAAAGTTGTCTTTTTAATTTTATTCTTCTTTTCACTATAATTATGAAAATAATAATAATAAATTTTAAAAGGCCTCGTGAATTAACGGTGTTAAGGCTACTGTACTATTTTTTTTGTTTGTATGGAAGTGTAATCCTTTTCAATTTTGATGGATTTTCAGCAGCTTTCGACACTTTCTTATAATATTAATTGTTTCCGATTGCGCAAACTCGTGTATATCCGTTGCTGTTCGTTGTCTCAGCCTACTCCTTTTAAACTATTTTCATTAAATATTTGAAAATTTAAGTTTTAATTCTAAGAATTATAGTTCCAACTGGACAAAAACTTCCGAAAATGACTGAAGTTATCTTTGTGTGTGTGTGTGTGTGTGTGTGTGTTTGTGTGTGTGTGTGTGTGTGTGTGTGTGTGTGTGTGTGTGTGTGTGTGTGTGTTTGTGTGTGTGTGTGTGTGTGTGTGTGTTGTGTGTGTGTGTGCGTGTGTGTGTGTGTGTGTGTGTGTGTGTGTGTGTGTGTGTGTGTGTGTGTGTGTGTGTGTGTGTGTGTGTGTGTGTGTGTGTGTGTGTGTTTGTGTATGTGTGTATGTGTGTGTTTGTATGTGTGTGTGTGTGTGTGTGTGTGTGTGTGTGTGTGTGTGTGTGTGTGTGTGTGTGTGTGTGTGTGTGTGTGTGTGTGTGTGTGTGTGTGTGTGTGTGTGTGTGTGTGTGTGTGTGTGTGTGTGTGTGTGTGTGTGTGTGTGTGTGTGTGTGTGTGTGTGTGTGTGTGTGTGTGTGTGTGTGTGTGTGTGTGTGTGTGTGTGTGTGTGTGTGTGTGTGTGTGTGTGTGTGTGTGTGTGTGTGTGTGTGTGTGTGTGTGTGTGTGTGTGTGTGTGTGTGTGTGTGTGTGTGTGTGTGTGTGTGTGTGTGTGTGTGTGTGTGTGTGTGTGTGTGTGTGTGTGTGTGTGTGTGTGTGTGTGTGTGTGTGTGTGTGTGTGTGTGTGAGTGTGTGTGTGTGTGTGTGTGTGTGTGTGTGTGTGTGTGTGTGTGTGTTTTTTTTTTTTTTCATAAAAAAACGAAGAACATTAAAAATCTAAATGTGTGAATGCAAAGTAATCCCTACTTTCCTGAAAGATAAAGCCACGACAACCACCACCACAATGGAAACCACTACAACAAGGACAACTACCATAACAACCATTACTTCTACAACATTTTTGCAAAATCTAAGTTTTTCCATACTTTGATTAGTTTTTCTGTATCTGCATTTTTTTGTATTTTCATATTTTGTCAAAAGCTAAATCTGATTTTTGATTTAAATTATAAAAAAATTACATATACTCAGATTTGCAAAGCACCTCATGATGATAATGACAAAATTAGAATTCAGTTCATAATTTCCATGTGTTTCTATTTTCATGTCCGATCATGACAGGCTAATAGACTCAATGGGGTAAATGGGGCGGATGTGGCGCGGGTTAGATAGCCTTCAGTTGAGGCACAGACAATGCAGACCGAATCTTTGTAAGTGCCATGAAATCTATAAACAAGGATTAAAATGTGGAGATTAACTCGTTTAAAATGCTCATTTAGTTTACTCAGCTGCTTATCGTTTTCTTTCCGCCTCTTATCGTTTTATACATTCAAGTTCTTAGTGGTTTCTGAATTTTTATTTGAAACAAATCATAATATTTTCAACTTCATTTTCATTTTGAATACAAAATCATCCTCAAATCGATAAAGTTTCAAAAAAAAAGAGAAAAAAAGCTTCGAGTGATAAAAACATCTGAAACAAAATTTGGAAACAACCATTTTCATCAATTTTAAATTGAACTTTTCTCACTCAAATATACAAAATAAATCAGGGATGATGTGAAAAAAAGTTAAGGATGAAGTTATAAATAAAAAAATAAATGGATGTTGGGTGGGAAAATGATGGTTTTTGCATGAAGGTGATCTTAAGAGGCTTCTTTCGGGAACCCGATGACAGTTAAATATAAATCCATATAAGAGCTTTCATTTATAAACTAAATTTTCTCTACAAAATAAGAACTAAAAATAATTTTATGCATTTTTTTAAAGTAAATTATTTCATTTCGTCATTTTTCATTTCTCCATTGTATCACTTTTGAAATAATTGGAAACTAATATATAGCTTCTGAAGAAACTCTCAAGTCACTATGAGAGATAGAAAAGCTTTTGGAGGATTTTCATGGCTTTTTATGAACGAAATAGAAATTGAAAATAATTGAAAAAATTTGAATGTGGATTCAAGATCTTTCATTTATGTATTTTTCATACATATACCTACCAAGAATGAAAGTAACTAACACAGTGTAAACATCATCATCACGAGGAGAAAGCTTCACGATGAATACCAAGACAAATTGTATTTTCAAAATGATGAAATTTTTGTAAACTCACTTGAACAATGTTAAGTAAATTTTTATGCAATTCAACAGTTAAGGGTCACAACTCGAAGGAAGTCAAGAATGAACAGGTGGCAACTGTTCATTAGTTTGTACAAACCAAGGCAGAGGACCGGTCAGGAACGAACTAGACAAGTTCACCGTCTTATATGGTTTTGGAATGTGTCGAAATAATGAGGTAGAAAACGTCTCGAAATATATTCAGTACGATAAAATGAATGTGATGTTTATAGCAGAAACTATGCATGATTCTGAGTCAATCAGCCTTAGTAAGCTGCGGAGTCGGGGTCGAAGAAGTGGCAGTGACTTTCAACTCAACATTTCAAGAATGCTGTCAAATATAACTTCAACTGTTTTTTCAAAACATTTGTGTGTAGGGATAAACTCAAACATCAAATCTTTCATTGGATGTTTATCACACTGGAAATGCGTCTTCATTGTTGAAAGTCAAAAGTTGAGAAACGAACCGATTGAGGGTAAAGCTTTGACTTGTTACAAAAGCTGCTATGAAACATTGTTCAACGCAAGGACCAAACACTTCAATGGAAACTTCTAGTTAAAAATGAAACTAAGTTTTCTTTAAAGAAAGCCAAATCAAGAAACAGAGTCATTGTTCATTGTTTTTAATTTGAACCTTTTTTCTTACTATTTATAATTTGCCGTTTGTTGTAAATAAAATGCTAACTTTTAATACAGGTAACATTCAGTTCTCGCAATTTTTATTCTTTAATTTTATTAAAGTTTGATTTTTTTCCTTTTCTGTAAAATTTTTAGCGTATGTTTAAACCTGATCTAATAACGATTATCAAAAAAGTATTATAGAGGAATTAGAAAAATACGTTTCACTTTATTTCATAAAAAATATAATGAAATGGGAAATATCATCGTTGGTGAGTGAGAGTTTTTTTCTCCACATTTCATAATACTCTATTTCAGCTTGCAGATGATGGTTTTGTGCATCTGGCAGAATGGTGTTCGATTGACTACAAAAACCACTGTTACACTGCAAGTGTGAAAAAAAAGTGCAGTGCAGCATGTAAGAAACACAGAGGGAACAAAAGCGGAGGTTTTATTGGGATGTTGTAAAGAATTTAATTATTTCTCACAAATGAAATTTTCAAATAGATTTTTCAATGATTACTTCGACCACTTGTTTTGTAAACAACTGAAAATGAAGAAGAAAAGAACATACTTAAAACTTAAATGTTTTGACAGCATGCCGCTACGGAACATCTTATAGCTGACACAGGAACCTGTATTGCTTGAAAAGAAGGTTCAGCGTGAACTAAAGCAATTAACTCAACAGCCAATATCTTCAAGATCAACCACTTATTTTTGTTGATCTCTGAGAACCCACTTGTTCAATAAACCCTCATTTAACTCCATCATAAGAACTTCATAGTGTAATTTTTCTCTACAAAAAATTGTCTTCATTTATTCTATTCTATTCATTTTTTTATTTTAATTATAGAAAAAATTATTATTATAATTTTGATTGGCTTCGAAACTCCACGGTTTTAACGATATTAAAATAATTTTCATTACTTGTTGTCAATTGTATTTCAATTTTTATTTTCTTAGTTTATCAAATGTTTTTTAGATTTTATAAAAGTTCATACATTTTTCTGTACATTTTCACTGCTGGTTCGATTAATTTCTTTCAACTTAAAAAAAAAGTTTTTCCAATTTTTTTTGTCTCATTTTACAATCTTTCTCACCAATTAAAATAAAATTTAATTTTTATTTTTTTTAATTTAAGTTTTTTCATTTTTATGTTTTAAAACTTTTCCCACTTAAGTTCAACTATTTTTTACTTTGTTTGAATCTGTCTTAATTTAGATTTTTATTCACATTATTATTTAAAAAATTGCTATTTTCAATTTTCAATACTTTTTCTAAATTGTGGGATTTATTTACTTATTCAACTCATAAAACTTTCCTATTTTTTGTTATCACTATTTTTAATTTTCTTTTATGATATTTCATGCATGTTCAATTTCCATTCTTTTATTCGTTCTTTGGAACCACATGATAGATTCTTTGAACAAATTTATCGTTTCTTTCATTTTGGCTGTTGCGTTTCACATTTTCAGAAATTTTACTTTTTTTTTTATTTTTAAAAGATGACTATTTGTTTTGATGGCTCTTGTCTAGTTGTTCTACTTTCAAGATCTACACCTTCACATCAAGGTTCCGTGAACTGTGAGGTTGTTGAGGAGTGGAGCCATTGGAAGCATCTCTTTGTTTTCTCTTTGCCTTTTCTTCTTCTTTTTCAAGCAATCTGTTGCTTTTATTGAGGATTCTGTTTCTGAGTGAGTAAAATAAAAATTAAGTCAAAACTATTGAAAAAACGATTATTATAGATGCTTACAGTTGTTATTTCTTTATGAAACCGTATTAGGATAAAGATTAAAGTTTTTAAAAACTCACATATAGCAGAAAGATCCACTGATAAAAATCGAGCAACAAACAAGTATAATCCACTTCCAATAATG